>NW_026506522.1:0-31309 GCF_026875155.1 Cherax quadricarinatus
ATTTTAAGAAATAGAGATGTTTTGATTGGTTTTGCACTGGAATGGTTTGAAACTGAGTCAAAGTAGCAGAAATTTTAAAATTTTTTTGCCAATATTCAAAGTAAAACAAACGCCTCACACGTCTAATACCGCCAGGGGGGGGTCAAATATGCTTTAACAAATATGGGTGTTTTTTATCAATTTTTCAGTATTGTAACAGTAAATTTCTATTTTTTGGTGTGAATAAAATTCTTTAGGGAAAAAAAAAACAAATGGAATTTATTTGAAAAGCCTAAAACATAACTAATGAACGAGGAAATGTTAGTTTATTTCCCGGGGAATACCTACATTGTTTATTCGGGGACCCTATTTAAAATTTGGGGAATATTTTGAATTTTGTGTTAAATTGACCAAATTAAAACAATTTCAGATCACTTTAATTTGTATTTTGAAACAGTTGATTTGGCGGTTTTTTTGTGCTCAATGATAAAAATAGAAGTAATACTAGAAATAGAAAAATTTGGGTTTACTGGAAAAATGTAATTGGCCAAAAGGGGGAGCAAAGTGGGGCAAAATCCCCAAATTCGTAAATATCGCTGACACAACATTCGCGAGAGCAAATTTCGTAAATTTTTCCTCAAATTTCGTACTTTTTGTTTTTTTACCTTAAAAAAAAGATTCTCTACCATTTCAAAAGAAAAAAAAAAAATTTTTTTTTTTTTAAAAATTCTTGGCCCTGGGCCTTGGACCCTGAAGGGGTTAATAACATAGAAACATGATATATACACTAGAATGAAAAAAATACATGTCTTATGTAATGGCTATAGTGGTGACAGGGGGCCCTTTGTTTTTATGGGGGTTTATAGGGCACCACGGGGCCCTTTCCCTCTCCTGACTACATTGTAGAAAACCCAAAAGAAAAAAAAAAATGTCGGGAAGAGTGACTTGAAAGTGCTACATTTAATGCTAATTTAAATTTTGCACACTCTGCCACTCATGCTTCATGTTGTGCCACAAATACTCTTTGGGTTGCCACTGTTTCTTCTGTCTCCCCACTGTGCTTCTGTTTCTGCCACAGCTCCTCATGATATTGCTATTGCTCCTCATGAGTCGCCCCCTTTTTTGCTGGTGTTTGAAAGATTTCCAATATGTGAAGATTGAAGGGGTGCCTGGGGACAGGTTTTGACAGTAAGTCTTTTATTTACTTTTAAACTTCCCAAAAGAATCGAAATTTCTGCTACCGATCATTTTAAAGGACTTTTTTCGTGAACCCAAACCAAATCATTTCTATTTGTGTATTTTTTTCCATTTATCAAATGAGAAAAAAAAAACGAAAATTTTTCCTTTAGACATTTCCGTTCCCCCCAAAAGGGCAGGGGGCCTTAAAAAAAAACTTTCACCATTTTTTCCTCCACATTTTCCCCGAAGGGTTTTTTACCTCAGTTTTTTAAACTGCAACATTAACTCCCTCCTTCGATGCTGGCACTGTATTCCTACTCCGACTCAAGTCTGGCCTCCGGTTTCCCACTTTGTGGTGACTTTATTTTTAACTCCACCCCCCTCTTGCCAAGGGCCCTCGCATTTACTTTCAACAACCCCTCTATAAATTATTAAACAACCTGGTGAATCCACCCCTTTGGGCTGGGCCCTATTTTTACTGGGAAAAATTTTCCCTCTATCCTAATACTCAAATTGGGCCCCCTATCCCTCGTAAAAACCTTCACTGTTTTCGAAACCCTTCCTCCTTTTTACATACACCTCAACATCTCCCACTTGCCCCCATCCCACCCTGTCAAAACCCCTTTTCCAAATCCTTTAAAATGCCCAAAAACCTTTTTGCCTTATGTAAATACTGCTCACTTTAAATTTTTCATGTAACACCGGGTCCCCACACCCCCACCTTTCCTAAAGCCCCTTTTCCTTCCTATTTCGTCTTCCTTAATTCTTTCAAAAAAAACTTCCATACACTTTACAGTTTCCCAGATTTTTCCCCCCTATAATTTTTGCACTCTTTTTTGGGCCCCTTTCCCTTTATAAAAAAGGAACTATGCTGCTCCTCCCAACCCCTGGGGTACATTACCCTCTTCCAACATTTTTAAAAAATTGAAACCAAACCCACTCCAAAACTAATCCCCACCTGCTTTAACATTTCTTTTTTACCCCTCCCCAGCTCCCTTTACCCCTTTTTCTTTACCCTCCCACAAACTTTCCCCCACACCCCAAAACGGGGCTCTTCCTCACCCTCAAAAATGTTACCCCCCTTGCCCTTTTCATAAAATCACGCTTCCCCTTCTTCATAACTTTTAAAAAATTCTCCAAAATTTTCCCTCCTTTTCCCCAATCCCTCAAACTCTCCATTTAATAACTCTCCTCTCCTTTTTTTTTAAACTGCAACCCTTTGTTCTCTGGCCCTTAACTTTTTAATCTCACCCCAAAAATTTTTTTCTTTTTTTCAACAAAATTTGTTGTTAACACTCCCCCACTCTCTCATTTCCCTCTTTTTTACATTGCTTTACTACTTTTTTACCTCTTCTTTTTTCCCCCCATTTCCTTCCCCCCCTTGCCACTTCTACTTTGTAAAAAATTCTATTGCTAACTTTTTCTCCCTTTCTACCCTTTCATCATATTCCCCAATCGCTCCCTTTCCCTCCCGCACCACTTCCGTAACCACAAACTTCTGCTGAAAAACTTAAAATACATTCTTAAGCCTACCCCCTCCTCTTGACCCCATTGCTTATGCTTTTCCTTTTTCCCCCCTTTTCCTCAATAGCTGTTTTATCTTTCCCTAACTGCCTCCTCTTTTAGTTTATAAAACCCTTTACCTCTCTTTCCCAGATGTTCTTTCTCCTTTTACCATTTCCTTTTATCTCAGTTGTACAACTAAAAAGTGATTGATATTTGGGCCCCCTCTATAAACAGTCATCCTGAAGTTACTCAACAGTCTTTCTACCAAAAAATAATCCAACAAAACTCTGTCATTTTGCCCCAATTTTATCTTCTAACTTACTTAACCTCTTTTTTTAAAATATGTATTACCTATAACTAAACCCCTTTCTATACAAAAGTTCAATCAAAAAGGGGTCCCCTTATCACTTCACCGGCACCCCCCAAAAATTTCCTCCACACCCTCTCTAAAAGTTTTCCCACTTTTGCATTTAGGTCCCCTACCCCAATTACTCTCTCACTTGGCTCAAAAGGTTCCTAACTTTACTTAACATCTCCCCAAAAACTCTCTCTCTACTTTTTTCTCTTTCTAGGTGCATACACGCTTTTTAGACCCACTTTTTTACATCCATCCTTTCTTTAAATTTTACATATCCCTTTAATTTTACCCCATTATATTCTCTTTTCTCCTTTCCCTAAATGATCCTTCAACTTATCGCTACCCCTTTTCCTTAGCTCTAACTCTCTCAGTACTCCCGTTTTAATCCCCCTTCTTTTCATTCAAAAAAACAGAAATCTCTGTTTCTTTTTATCGCACTACATTCACGCACATTCAAGCATCCCGTTTTTAAGTTTTCTTCTTCTCTTTTTTAGTAAATGTTTACAGGAGAAGGGGTTACAGCCCATTTCTCCCATTTTATTTGCCTCTACGACACGCTGGTTCGGAGGAAAGATTCTTTTTCCCCTTCCCCCCTGGACAATGAAGAAATAAAGAAAAACAAGAGCTATTTAGAAAAAGAGAGAAAAAAAAACCAGTGTATGTAATATATATATGCATGTGGGTGTCTGTGAAGTGTGACCAAAAGTGAAGAGGGGTAGCAAGATTCCCCGTTTTTCTACAGTTTATGAGAAGAAAAAAATTTAGAAAACAGCAATAAAAAACCCAAACAAAACTTTTCCCTAAGGGGGGGCTATGGCTGAGAAGTGAACTCCTTATTTATGGTCCAAATTTCTTTCTTTTTTGATGTACCTAAGAAACATCTTTCGTCATACATTTCCCCCAAATTTCAATGAGATAGTCCCCCAAACTGAGATTTTTTTTTTTTTTTAACAAATCACCGTCTCCCCCCGGGGAGGGTGACCCAAAAAAAAAAATTCCCCCCCAAAAAGAAAAAAATTTATCATCATTCACACTTCACCTCACTCACAAATAATCACTGTTTATGCAGGGGTGCTCAGAATACAACAGTTTAGAAGCATATACGTATAAAAATACACAATATATCCCTCCAAACTGCCAATATTCCAAACCCCTCCTTAACTCTACACCTTCTCCTAATTTCCACACTCTGAATTTTCTGCATAATATTTACACCACACATTGCCCTTAGACAGGACATCTCCACTGCCTCCAACCGCCTCCTCGTTGTAGCATTTGCAACCCAAGCTTCACACCCATATAATCACATATGGCAAGCCCCAGCCAGGTACAGTAGGGCCCCGCTTTACGTAGTTTCACTTTACGGCGTTCCGCTAATATGGACATTTCAAATTATGACCAAAACTCTCTATACAACTCCCCCCATCTGACTTTCTAATACAGTCACCGTGCCCCACCCAGTTTGTTTACATTCTCCATGAGCTCTGTAAGCACCAAGTCAAATTCAAATTCATTTACTTCTTTGCAAGTAGTCCATTGAGATTATATTTTCACAATGGGTTGTAGTGCAAAGAAAGCCTCTATTATGCCTAGGCATTATGAGCTAACTTAATTTAATGGCTTACTGACTAATCACTAAAGAAACTGTCATAGTTGTACAGTAGTTCTATTAATTATCAGCGAATCTAATTTATACAAACCAAAGGATATATTTGTGTATTCAAAAATGCTGTTTATGAAACATTATTCAAGAGTCATTTCCAGTAGTTTACAGCATGGGACTGCTACAATTTGGTGAAAGGCAATACTGCTTTTCGTAGATATGTATACTTCTATTATCCATGAGGAAGTGGAACAGAATTCTTCCTCCGTAAGCCATGCGTGTCGTAAGAGGCGACTAAAATGCCAGGAGCAAGGGGCTAGTAATTCCTTCTCCTGTATACATTACTAAACTTAAAAAGAGAAACTTTTGTTTTTCATTTTGGGCTACCCTGCCTTGGTAGGAAACGGCCAGTTTGTTGAAAAAAGAAGTATACTTCTATGTGGTAATTTGTCAATATATGAGCTTGGTTGCCTAGTCTTGAAGTTTTAAGATTTAGGTAATTGGGAGATTTATTGGTAATGTTAAATATTGAGTACTGAGTATTTAGTCTAGGGTGATTAACCCTTTCAGGGTCCACAGGCCCTCTCAGAGACTTGTTCTCAGGGACCCCCAAATTAAAAAAAAAAAAAAATTATTTTTTCTTATGAAAAGATGGAGAATCTTTTTCCCCCCGGTTGATAATGACCCCCAAAAAGTATAAATTTTTAGGGAAAACTTAGGGAATTTAAAGGCCTCGCGAATTTTACCGGTCTCGACGAGGGTTTATGCATCACCGTTTTTTTCCCCAAACTTTGACCCTTTTTTTTTGGCCAATTCCAATGTATTTATTTCGAAAAAAAATAAACAACATTTTGTTTAAAAAACTTCCCTTTTTTTTTCTATTGAATGAGTACAAGAAACCCCCAAATTTTAAAAAACCGATTTAAAACCTACCCCAATACAGTGGCGGGAATTTTAAACCCAATTTTGCCAATTTCCCCACAAATTTCAAAAGATCCAAAATTTCCCAAAATAGGGTCCAGAATAAACAAGAAAAACTTTTCCTTTGGCACAAAATTTAATTTTTTCCTCTTTCATTAGTCATGTCCCCGGGGGCCCCTTTTAATTTTTTTTTGCTTTCCACTTTAAATTTTTTATTCTCACACAAAAAAATAATAAGTTTTACTGTTTTTGCAGACTACTACATTAGTGTAGGAAATGGTAAAAATTTAATATCGGCGAACTTGGGGAAAGAATATTAACTAAACCAGTTGACATTATTGGAGCTTAGCATGTTTTGGGTTTACTTTTGAACTTTGGGAAAAAAATCGAAAAAATTTTTTTTCCCCTTTGAGCTCAATTTAAAGGGTATTTTTTCATTGTAAAATCAGTAAAAAATCATCTTAAATTTTCTGAATATGCCTTCTATTCTATAAATAGCCCAAGAAAACAAATAAACCCAAAAAATCCCAAATAAAAAAATATATTTCAAAGTCTCTTTTTTTAGTCCAAAAACACAGTCAAATTTTTTTTTTCTCATTACAAACTGTGTCTCCCGGTTTTTTTTTAAAACTGGGCCACACGGACCACATAAAACCCAAATTTTTTCCATTGTAGGCCCCCCATGACTAGTACGTCAAGGACACTGGTGCGAAACCCCATACTAAAACGTCCAAAAACCCTAAAAGGGGTTTAAACCCCCTTTTGCCCTGTCGGGGCCCCGCATATAACGTTTTAAAACGGGGTCCCTTTGTTTGACGTAAAATTTTTAATCATTTTTTCCCCTACGGCTTAAAAATCAAGCGGGGAAAAAGCTGGAGGCCCAAAATGTGAGAGAAGGGTTCTGTGTGGTCAGGTGCACCATAAAAAAAAAAAATTTAGCACGCATGCAAAAAGGAGAAAAAAAAAAAAACCCCAAACCCTTTTTTTTTTTAAATTTAAAAATTTGGCCGATTTTTGGGGCCCTATTTTCGTATAAAATTTAAAGGTTGTATTCTTTTTTCCCCTTGGTCTCATTTGATAAAATGGAAAACATTTTTATAGAAATAAAAGGGTGATTTTGATTGTTTTTAATATAAAAAAAAAACCCCTTGGAACTGGAGCTAAAATTGGGGGGAAATTTGTTTAATTTTTTGTCAAATGTTCATAAGTAAACAAATGATGTCATTGTCCAAAAAAATGTCCAACACCCTTTCAAATTATGCAGTCCATGAAGGGGTTTGATTTTATTTATAAAATTTAATTACAGAAATTTGCATAGTCTGCATAATAGTAAGTTTTTTATTTTTTTTTTTGAATAAAACTTCAAAATAGAAAGCAAGAGTTTTTTAACAGAGGGGCCTGGAGAAAAGACTAAAGAAAAAAGAAAATTTTTATTTTAGTGCCGGGAATGTCTGCATTATTCTTTTTTCGGGAAACCTTTTTTTTGAAATTGTCATTTTTTTTAAAATTTTTTTTTTGAAATTGGCCAAATTGAAATTTCTGACCACATTATTGGGGTAGTTGAAATCGGTAAAGGGGCCATTTCCCTTGACTAAATCGAAAAAAAACGGAGTTCTAAAGAAATAGCTATGATTTTGGGGTCGACTGGAACAACGGAATTAGCCCGAAAATGGGGCTCAAAGTGGGCGAAATCGCCGATTTGAAAATATCCCGGGGGCCCGCAAACTTCGCAGACATAATTTCCATCTTTTTTTCCATCAAATTTCTTTTTTTTTGGTTTCAAAAACAATTGGAAAAAAAATTCTCAAATAAATTTCATACAAAAAAAATAATTTTTTTTTTTTTAAATTTTGCAACACCGGGAGACACCTCAGGGGGGGGGGTTGGGCAAGCCCAAAGGCTTAAGTGGTTTTTGAAAACCCAGCCCTTTAACTGTTTTTCCCAAGCCCTGGGTTACTTTAGAATTTTCGGTAATAAATTTCCCAAAATTTTTGGGCCCCCCTTTATGTGCATAGATTTTTTTACACAGTGTGATAGGGACCCCGGGGTACATCAAAAAGAGATCGTGTCATTTTTATGGTCGTGTGTCCCTTTAAGACGGGTGGGGAAAAAATTTTAAGGGGATTTTTTATTTTTGCTTTGTATGTTCATGAAACGTTTGGGCACTGAATAATAGGGAAATTTTCTTAATGTGAGAAATTTAGATTTTTGAATATTGGTGGAGTAGCTCCGAGAGGGGGAATTTGTTATCATTCTAAACTGTTGCCTTTTGCGGGGTTTTTGGGTTTCCTTGGGTTTTAAATTGTTGGGATCCCCATGCACAAATTCCATATGGAGAAAAGGGGAAGATAGTAAAATGATCCCAGCCCAAGGAAACCTGTTTGTGGAACAAGAAATCGAAATCTTAGATAGAAAGGCCTACATCTTAAAAATTTTTTTTTGTTATTTTTTGTTTTATGCCCTGGAATTTGGGGCTACTGTAAAGGGTGGATTCCTAAGAATTTTCCCTCCCCCAGTTTTGTGGGGGTTGATCCATTTAGCGTTATGTTAAGGGGAAACCATTTGCAATTTTTGGGTTTCCAAACTAAAGAAGTAGGTTTTGTTAGATTCAGTGAAATTTTAATTAGTCCAAAAACCAGGAAGATTTTTTCTGAAATTTTGGGCTTTGGGACTGTGTTGGCGATATGACTGAGTTGGGGTAAAGGAAGACGTATGTAGTGTCCCTGCAAATAATAGGGGTTTTTGAGTAGCGGGAAAATGCTTTTTGGAAAGGTCACTGATGAAGATGAAAAAAGGGGAATGGTCCAAGAACTTTTCCCCCTTTGGGACTCCTATTTGTGTTTGGTTTTGTTGAAGAGTTTTTTTCCACGATTTTGAACAAAAATTTTTGGGCTTTTTGTTACTAAGGTAGATTTTTAGGTAGTTGGGGGAGTGACCCCCCATATACCACATATTTTTAATATAGTGTAAAAGCAGTTAAAGGTTGACGCACCCAAAACCCTTACGAAAATCAACAAAAATCCCCGGGCAGGACTTCTTTCTTTTTTTCTAGAGGGGAAATATATTAGTTCTAGAATTTTAAATTTAACCCATCTTTTTGTGCTTTATTATCCCAATGAATCCAAACTGGGGAGGGGTTTTAGTATTTTTATGGGGAGACGAGGTGGGAATATTTCCCCGACTAAAATTTTTTTTAAAAAAGTTTTTTAGAGAAATGGCAAGTTAGATATTGGTCTAAAGTTTTTCAACCCCTTTTTGGGGTTCACCCCCCTTTGGAAACCAGAGTCCCCCCCTTGTGTCCCCAAAATTTCCAAAAATTTCAAAGGGGTTTTAAAAGTTTTTTCAAATTTTTATATACCCCTGTTTAATTATACTTACTTATCCCGAACCAAAATAAAATTACACACGCCCTGGAAATGCAGGTACACATTAACCCTATGACTGTCGAAACCCCCCCCAAATCCTAAATGCCCTCAGGGGTGCCCAAAGAATTTTAAAAAAAAAAAAAAAATATTTTTTTTTTTTAAAAATTTTTTAAAATTAAATTTTTTCTGATTGTTTTAACCCCCCAAAAATTTTTTTTTTGGGGGATCATACTTACCGATATAAAAGAGTTCCAGAAAATGAGCCCGTAGGGCAACAGGGGTGAACCCGCTCACCGGGTAAACTCTGGTTTTTTGTACTGGAAGGTTTCACAACCCATAACTTATGGGCCTATGAGACAAAAGAAAGGGTGAAAATGAACATATATACACTTTTTTGTAAAAAAACACAGTTAAGTGCACAAACATAATTATAAAAATATTGTTCACAAAACTTTTTTTTTTTTAAACAAGTGGGGCCGCCCCCACCGAGGCAGGGGGCCCCAAAAAAGAAAAAAAACCCCCAAAAAAAAAAAACACTTTCACCACACTCACACATTATCCCCTTTTTTTTTGCAGAGTGCTCAGAACACAACAGTTTAGAAGCATAAACATATAAAGATACACAACATTTTCCCTCCAAACGCCAAAACCCCAAAACCCCCCTCCTTTAAAGTGCGGGCATTGACTTCCCATTTCCAGGACCAAGCCCCGACAAAAATTGAAAAAAACCCGGGTTTTTCCCCCTAAAACCCCTTTCCCTAAAAAAACCCCCTGCTCACACTCCCCCCGTTTCGTCGGGTTTTCCCAAGTCCCCATTCCCCTCCATTGACCCCTTTATCAAACACGCTCACTAAACGCTTGCCAAAATCCAACCCCCCTTCGCCCAAAAAAACCCCCTTTTAAAAACCCCCCCTCCCCAAACCCCTTTTCCCGAGGACGACCCCCCCCCCCCCTTTTCCTTTTTCCCCCCCAAACAGATTTAAAAGGGTTTTCCTTTATTCAACTTTAAACCCATCTCTCGAAATGACCAAACCACCTAAAACAACCCCTTTTCTGCCCCTCTGATTAATACTTTTTTTAAACCCCCTCCAAAAACCTTTTTCCAAATTTCCACAATCTGAATTTTTGCAAAAAATATTTACACCCCCTTTCCCCTTTAGCAGGACATCTCCCGGTCCCAACCGTCCCCTCGCTCCCTTTTTTTACCACCCAAGCTTCACACCCAAAATAAGATTTTGGGGTACTACTAACTTTCATACTTTCCCTTCTATCCCTTTCCATAGATAAGTTTTTTGACTCCACAAATACCCAACGAAACCACTCCCCTTTTTTCCCTCACCCCCAATTTCCCAATGTTTTAACCTCATCCTTCATAAACCCAAAATCTGCCGACACGCAACCCCCAAATCCCTACCCAAAAACATTCACTTTTTCCCATACTCCTCCCCCCCAAATTTGAAAACCCCAATTTTTTTTTAAAAACTAAATCATTTGATACCCTCATAAACCTTTACCTTTTCTATTTCATTTTTAAACCTATTTACCTTTCCCAACACTTTCCCCCAAACTCATCCACAAACCTTTAAATTTTTCTTTTAATCGCCAAAGCACGTATCATCAGCAAAAATAACTAAACTGTGTCAATTTTCCCTTTTTTGAATTTGATTCCCCATAATTTAATCCCACCCCCTCCCAAAACCCCCCCACATTTATTTTCTTTAAAACCCCCATCTAAAAATTTATATTAAAAAAAACCAGGTGACTTTACCAAAATTCCGGGTCTGGGGACCTCTTTTAAGGAAATAGCCCCTCCTTCTACAAAAAAAACCTGAGCCCCAAACTATCCTCTTTAAAACTTTTTACAACTTTAGTAACTTACCCCCTTTTCCAATAAAAACTTGCAAAAATCTCCCACTTTGCTCCTCTGTCCATTCTACCCTATCCCTTTTTTTTAAATCCATAAATGCAATAAAAACTTCCCTCCCCTTTAAACTAAATACTGTTCAAAATATATCTTCAATGTAAACACTTGATCTCACACCCCCTACCCATTTCCTAAAACCTCCTTGCCATCCGCAACCCCTACATTCTGTCTTCCCTCTAATTTTTTTCAATCATAACCCTATCGTACATTTTTCCTGGTATACTCAGTAAACTTTTTTCCTCTAAAATTTTTTACAATCTTTTTTTGTCCCCCTTTCCCTTTATATAAAGGGACTATACATTTTCTCAAAACCAACCCCTATTTCCCTTCCCCTCTTTCATACTTTAAATTAAACAAAAGTACCAACCCCCTCCAACACTATATCCCCCCTTTTTTTAAAACTTTTTCTGTAAAGACCCATCTTTTTCCAGCTGTTTTAAAACCCCCTTCTTTCTACGTAATGCCTCACTTTCCTCCCCCACACTTACATTCTGCTCTTCTTCACTCCTAAAAGATGATATACCTCCCTGACCAGTGCAAAAAATTTAAAACGGCCTCCCTTTTTTCCCTTTAAAAACTTTTAAAAACCCCTCAAAATATTCTCGTCATCTACCTAATCCCCGTCCACCCCCCCCCCAAAAAACAAACCTTCCCTATCTTTTTTTTAACTAACAAACCCATATTTTCCTCTACCTTTTTAAAAACTTTTTTAAAACTCACTCCAAATTTTTTTTTCTTTAAAAAATTCTTGCCAGTGCCTCTCCCACTCATCATTTGCTCTCCTTTTGCACTCTCCCCACCCCCCGTTCACCTTTTTTTTTACTCTCCATATACTCTGCTCTTCTTATAACATTTCCCTGCTTGAAAAAACCCTCCCCAAAAAGCTCCCTTTTTTCTTTTTTTTTAATAAACCCCCTTTAAAATTTTCATCTTTCCCCAAACCAATCACCCCTCCTCTTTTCCTCCTGCCCCCCCCCCTCCTAGAACCACAAATTTCCCCCCCAAAATTCTAATACTACTACTTTTTTTTTCTTCTGAGACCAGAGCTTTGGTAAAAAGGGAAAGGGAAAAAGGAGGGGGTAAGGAGGGAAATTTTGGGAAAAAAGGGGGGAGGGGGGAGAGAGGTAGATAAAAAAAAAAAAGGGCCCCAACCACAAAAAAATCCCAACACTGATTTTTTAACAATAAATACTACCCCATCCACCCTAGTTTTAAATTTAAACAAATTTTTTAAAAGGGTTACATAATAAGTTTTCAATAGGGGTTTTTACTTTTTTTATTTTTTTTTTAATGTGTAGTTCTTTTAAAAAACAATACTTTTTATGTTAGTGTATACTTGTTATCTAGTTTTTCTATGCTTTTAAAAAGGGGAAAAAAAAAAAGGGTGTTCCATTTTAAAACGGCGTAGCCTGGAACCTAAAACCCGGGCCCTTTAAGTGGGGCCCCACTGTACTAGAAATAAGTCACTGACTTTTTTTTGGGGGGATCCCCCAGGTTTTCCCATATATGTGTGCATGTATATAATCTATGGAAAAGAAAAAAGCTTTTTTGTTTCAGTTTTTTGGTGGGATTTCAAAAGAAATCACAGTTTAAACCCTGGGGCTATACCCTTTTCCCTAATATAAGGGTCCCAATACAGAGAAAGGAGAATTACTTTTTTATCCTATATCCTCTTAAAAACCTCCCCTCGAATCACTCGGTATTATGCCAATTAATTTTTTCAAACTGCAGAAATTTTAAAATGTTTTTTTTTATTTTAAAATTTCTTTTTTTTTTTTCATATTAAAAAATTAAATTTTGATAGGCAAAATAACCACAGTTTGAAAATTGGTAATAATTTAAAAAATTCCCTGCATCACGAGACCCGAACTCGCGGCAACTACAGTAGCTTCAAACCCCCTTATCTTTTATGAACAAGAAATGTGTTGTGGTTTTCCCCAACAAGACCTTTCTTTTATTATTGGAAACCATGGCTAAGCTAAAAGTTACGTTTTAACAATAAATTGAAAAAAGAAAATTTGGGAAAGACTTTTTGCCCCAAGTATTTCCCCCAAAAAAGTAAATAGCAGGGTTGGGGGTGGCAAAACCCCGGAAATTTGAAATTAGCCTAGCCAAAACATGTCAAATTTAAATGATGGGAAATGGATGTCGATTGCCCCGGTTTTTTGGAAAGGCGGGCCTGTACTCTCTCACTTTGGGTTTAAAACTCCCCATCACTCAAATCAGCCTTTTTCCCAAAAACTCTCTCCCTTACACTTTTTCTCTTCTCCAGGGGCATACAAAACTTACTATATCCCCCTTTTCAAAATCCCAAACCCCTTTTAATTTTCTCCATATAATCCTTGAATTTTACATTTAAAATTCCCTTTTTCTGCCATAACTTATCCTTCAACGTTTTTTTTACTCCCCCCTTACCCCCTACCTATTAAAACCCCGCCCAAAACCTACTTTTTTTTCTCCCCCCCTGAAACTCTCCTACCCCCCCTCAGATTTGTTTTCACTTTTGGGGCCCGGATACCAAACTTTTTTCAAACATAACATCCACAATCATCTCTTTCCCTTTTCATTTGCCAACATCCACAACCCAAATTTAAACATTTCCCCCTTTTTAGGTTTTTCTTCCCTTAGTTTTTTGTAAACTAAAATGGGGGAAAAAGGGGTTTCCAGCCCCTTTCTCCTGGCATTTTAGGGTTTATTTTTACAACAACATGGTTTACGGAGGAAAGATTCTCATTTCACTTTCCCCAGGGGTAAAGAGAGGAAAAATAAAAAAACAAGAACATTGACCCTTTTTGGGGGTTGGGCCCCCAAAAAAATTTCGGCTTTGAAGCCCGGGTCGGTTCCCCCGGGAAACTATGCCAAAAAACTAGCGGCCCTTTCCCAAACTTGCAGGAGATAGCTGGTAGGCCCACATATGAAAAATGCGTTTGAGTGGTCAGTGTGGCAGTAAAAAAAAAAAACCTCAGGGTGCAGGCCCTGAAAAAAAACTGCAACCGTGTTTTTTTTTGTAAAACAGTGACATTTGATTAAAAATCGAAGAATTTTATTACAGAAGCAAGATGATTTTGAATGGTTTTTCGACTTTAAAAAATACTTGAAAAAGGGGTTCAAATTAGCAGAAAGTTTTAATTTTTTCCCAAAGCAAAGTAAACAAATGTCACCCTCCAATACAAAGTCAAGGGGATCTAATTTCCACCCCACGGGAAAGCATGACATTTTTTTACAATTTAAAAACCATTATGCAGTAATCCCGAAAAACATTTAAATCTTCAATTTTTTTTGTTTAAAAAAAACGAAAAAGAAAAAACAAACATAATATAAAAAGGCCTGGGGACATAAAAAAAGACAGAGAAAAAGTTTTTTTTCCCTGCCCCAAAAAATCTCCACATTTTTATTCTGGACCCAATTTTTTAGAGAGTTAGAGCAAAGGAAGGGGGGAGCAGAAAAGTTTTAATGTCAGTTAAAGGAAGGAGAAAAGAGAAAATGGGAAAGTTCAAATTCAAGAAATTTTAAATGGATTAAAGTAAAGGTTTTGGGTTTCGAGAAGTGGGGCTAATAAGCGTGTATGCACCCGGAAAGAGAGGAATGCAAGGAGAGAGAGAGATTTTGGGAAAGTTAAGTGAAAGCTATATAGGAGCCTTTGAACCAAGTGGGGGAGAGTAAAATTTTTGGGAGGGGGCCTGAATTTCTAAATAAGGGGAAACTTTTTTGAGAGGGTGTGGTGGTAATTTGGGGGGGGCCAGGTGTAAATGATAAAAAGGGAACCCTTTGATTGAACTTTTTAAAAGAAAAGGGGTTTTTTATTAAAGGGAATACATATTTTAAGAAAAAGGGGATAAAAAAAGTATACAAAATGAAGAAAGGGCGAAAAAGACAGTAGTTTGTTGGGTTATGTATTGGTTTGATAAAAGACTGTTGAGTAACTTCAGGGGAAAATGTTTTAAGAGGGGGCCCCAGATATTCAGATCACTTTTTTAAATTGTTGCTAAAACTGAGAGTAAAAAGGGGAATGGGGGTACAAGGAGAATAGAAGCATCAGGGAAGAGGGGAGGTGAAGGTTTTTAAACTACAAAGGGGGCAGTTAGGGGAAAATAAAAACAGCTTTGGAGGGAAAATGGGGTTTAAAGAGAGCATGGCAAAGGGGGCCCAAGAGGAAAGGGGCAGGTTTAAAAATGTAGGGGTTTTGGGGTGTTCAGAGAAGTTTTTTTGGTTTACAGGGAAAATGGGTGCGGGAAGGGGGAAAAGGAGCGTTTTGGGGGAATTATTTAGGGGAAGAGATAGTTTAAGGGGGAAAAAGTTCGCATATGAAAGTTTTTACAAAGTAAAAGTGATGCAAGGAGGGAAGGGAAAAAGGGGGGAAAGAGAGAGAGGTTTAAAAGAGTGGTGAAGCAAAAGTTAAAAAAAGAGCAAATAGAGAGCGGGTGAGATGTTTTCAAAAAATTTTTTTTGAAAATAAAGGGAAAAAATTTTTGGGGTGAGAATTTAAAAAGTTAAGAAAGAAAAGAGAACAAATATTTGTCAGTTTTAAAAAAAGGAGAGAGAAATTATTAAATGGAGAGTTAAAAGGTATTGGGAAGATGGAGGGAAAAATTTTTTAGGAATGGAAAATTTGATGAAAATAGAGAAGCGTGATTTTCGTGTTTTAGGGCAAGGAGGGAAAAACATCTTGTAGAAATGAGGAAGAGCCCTTTGGGGGAGTGTGGGGGAAAGTTTGTGAGGCGGGAGGGAAAATGAAAGGGGGAAGGCGCCCGGGGGAATTTATGGGATAAAGATAGAAAGTTTAAAAACAGGTGGGATTAGTTTTTTGGGGTGGTTGGGGCAATTATTTTAAAAAATGTTTGGAAGAGGAAAAGGGACCTAGGGATTGGCAGAGAGCATGCATAGTTCCTTTTATAAAGGGGAAAGGGATAAAAAGAGGCAAAAAATTTTAGGGGGATTTAAATCTGTTTAGTATACCTGTAAGGTGGGTTATTTTAAAAAAATTAAGAGTAAGACAGAGAATAGGGTAGCAATGAACCCGGGGGCTTTAAAAGGTTTGGGGGTGTGGGGACCATGTTTACGGGGAAACATATAATTTAACATAATTTAGATAAGGCTAAAGAGTCTTTGTGGGGGAAATTTTTGGATTTGGAAAAAAGGGATATGAAAAGGGTTTAAAAGGGGGGCAATTGGCAGATGTTTGGGAGGTGTAAAGGTGTAGGAGGGGAGGTTTTCGAAAACAGTGAAGGTTTTTAAAACAGGAAAAGTGAGGCTCAATTTAAAATATGTAAAGGAAAGAGGGAAATTAATTTTCCCCAGTAAAAGTAGGGGCCCTTTGCCCAAAGGGGTGTTTATTTCACCAGCGGTTTTTAAAAATTTTTTATAGATGGGATTGTGGGGAAGTAAATGCAAGGGGCTTGGCAAGAGGCGTGGGGTTAAAAGAAAAGAATCACCCATAAAATTTGGAGTTGTCACAGTTGCTCTGACTGAAGACACGTGCCTTTGGGGGATTTTGAAGAGAAGTTGCAGAGATTGGTGGATGAATTTGGTAGGGTTTTGCAAAAGAAGAAAATTAAAGTGAATAAAGGAAAAGTAAGGTTTTTAGGGTAACAAAAAAATTAAATTTAGAAAGATTGTATATTTAATTGGAGGAGAGAGGGTAGGAGGTAATTATTCAGAAATTTGGGGGTGGCGTGTCAGGGGGATGGGTCTATGAAAAATGAGGTTAATCATAAAAAATTGATGAGGGGAAAAAGGGGGAGTGGGGGCACTTAGGGTCGTGGGGCAAAGAACTTTGTCCTTGGGGGGCAAAGGGGGGAATGTAGAGAGTATATTTTAAACCCAAAGCTCCCTTTTATGGTTTTGAAGCATGGGGGATGAATGTTTTCAGGGGAGGGGAAGGGTTTGGGGGCCGTGGGGGATGTCCAAGTCTGAGAGCAAAGTGTGGTGGGGAATATAATTTCAGAGAATTCTAGTTTGGAAGTTAGGGGGAAAGGGGCGGGGTTTAAACCAAAAATGTTGTCCAAGAGTGAGAAGGGGTTTTTTGAGGGGGTTTCCCAAAATGGGAGGAAAAAAATGGAGTGAAACAGAATAACTTCAAGAGTTTATCATCTGTAAGGGGGGAAGGAAGACGGGGGAGGGGGCGGCCCAAGGGAAAAGGGTTTGGGGGAGGGGTAAAGGGGGTTTTGTGTCGAGGGGGTTTGGGCCCTTTCCCGCAGGCATGGGGTGAGCGTGTTTGATGGAGTAAAAGGGGACAAATGGTTTTTTAAAAACTTTACGTGCGTTGGAGTGTGAGCAAAGGGAAAAATTTTTGAAGGGGGCAGGAAAACCGGGAGGCCCCGGGCTTTAGTCCCGGAGATGGGGAAATACCGTGGCCCCGCAAATCTGAAGGAGGGGTTTTTAAAAGTTGGGGTTTAAAAAATGTAGTGTAAGCACCCTTCTGGGAAGACGTGTGGAGTGAATGAGGTGAAAGGGTTTTTTTTTTTCGGGCCACCCTGCCTTGGTGGGAATCGGCCATGGATAAAAAAAAAATATAATAATAAATTTTGGGAAAATTGGGCCCCTCTTTTAATTTTGTGGAAAAAAGGGGAAAATTAGAAAATTTTTGATAAATTTTTTTGGGTACGAATGAAGTAAATAGGGAGTTTCTTGTATGTAATCAACCGAATAAAAGGAATTTTAGGGTAACACTATGGGGTTTGGGGTTTTATTGGAACAATGGAAAAAGGCTCAAATAGGGCTCAAAGTGGAAAAACATCGAGAAATTTAAATTTAAATTCCCCAAGTTTCCCCCTCAAAATTTTTTGCTTTTTTAAATTTTTTTACCTTCGGAAAAAAAAATTTTCTATCAATTTTATACTTTTTTTTTTAAATAAACAATGCCCCCGGGGCAATTTTTTTGAGCAGGGGTCTGGGCCCTCAAAAGGGTTTTAAAATAAAAACAAAGAAAAAACCCAAAGGGGTGTGAAAACAAAATTTGTAAAAAGCATGTGTAAGGGAAACCCAAGTAAAAGTAACAAGATATACCTTTTCTTTTTTTTTTGGGGTTTTTTGAAAACAGAAAAAACACCGCCCCCCCTCCCCCATCCTGTAAAAAAAATACAGGGTTTTTTGCTCAACACCATTTGGTAAAGGGCAGTAGTAACTCCTTGGGTTGGGGTTCTGTCTACCAAACCTTTCACTACTATATATTACTTTTTGGGGCCCTTTAAAATTCAGGGTGAATTTTTCTTATAAATCCAAAACCCCTTTCATAGGGTAACTTGCTCAGGGAATCCCACTGCTTCCAGTTTTGTTTCTCAAGTAAGAATTAGTGGAAAAGTGAATTTATTACAATAGCCAAACCAGCTTGTAATTTCCTTTTACAAATGCTCCAAATTTCCCGAAGCGTACAAAGTTTTCCCGCATAATGACACCACTCAAGGGAAAGGGGGCCCCCAAATGAAGAAGGCATTACAAAATTGGAAGTGAAATTTAAAAAGAAAAGTAAAGACAACAACAAAAATATCATCCAAGTCCCTTAACTACAAAAATGGCCCAAGCCTTTTTGTAAATTGCCTACCACTGCTTGTTAAAACTGCCACAAAACCTTTTCCAAACCTCCTTGGACTTCATGACCAAAAACTGTAAGACTCAAGAACCATCTTGGCCAGCTGGGATCCTTGGGGAGCCCCCTCTTTCATAAAACAGATAAAGGGAAAATTTTGAGTTAACAGCTTCTCACGTTCCTCAGATTCTCTATCTTTCAGGGGCCCAAAGCCAACCGTTTTATTACGTTTCGCTGTCGGGGATTCCCATTGCATGGTAATCTATCAATTCAAAAAAATTTTTACTAAATGTACACACATTTAAGCTAATTGTTTTTTAAAAAACAATCAGTTCTTTAATTTAAAGAAAGGGAAAACCCCATGCAGATAAAGACATGAGAATAGTTGATTTTGTAACATATTGAACCCAGTCTGAGAGCCTCACAGGAAAAATGAAATTTAACAGAACCACTGGGTTTTTCCCGTCTTGGGCTACATGTGGGGGTTTTCCTTTAAAAGATGATGTTCCCTGACCTTTTTTTTCCATTACCACCAGAATTTTAAAATGCAAACAGGCAACATCGCTGTAAAACTTTAAAATTTTCCCCGTTTAAAAGTTTTACCTAAAAAAAAGGTTTAAAAAAATAAACCCCTATATCTGTAAAAAGTATTAAGCTACCGGGATTAAAATACTATCCAGATTAAAAGTGCAAAGATAAAAAAAAAAAAACCCGGGTTTCCTTCCCGTTTCGTGAATACCATACATAGCAAAAATTCAGAATTTTAAATCTTTTAAATCCAAGAAAAACTTTCTTCGAGTTTGTCAGGTCTTGCGTAGCAAATAAAAAATCAGAAAGATCAACAGAACATCCATTATTCATATTTTGGGATTTGGGGAACCAATAGGGGTGTGGCCATGTGCGACACACACATCCTTGTCTAAGGCCTACTTTTACTGGGAAATAATCTCCCTCTATCCTACATACTCTAACTTGAGCCTCACTATCCTCGTAAAAACTCTTCACTGCTTTCAGTAACCTTCCTCCTATACCATACACCTGCAACATCTGCCACATTGCCCCCCTATCCACCCTGTCATACACCTTTTCCAAATCCATAAAATGCCACAAAAACCTCTTTAGCCTTATGTAAATACTGCTCACTTATATGTTTCACTGTAAACACCTGGTCCACACACCCCCTACCTTTCCTAAAGCCTCCTTGTTCATCTATCCTATTCTCAGTCTTACTCTTAATTCTTTCAATTTAATAACTACCATACACTTTACCAGGTATACTCAACAGACTTATCCCCCTATAATTTTTGCACTCTCTTTTGTCCCCTTTGCCTTTATACAAAGGAACTATGCATGCTCTCTGCCAATCCCTAGGTACATTACCCTCTTCCATACATTTATTAAATAATAGCACCAACCACTCCAAAACTATATCACCACCTGCTTTTAACATTTCTATCTTTACCCCATCAATCCCAGCTGCCTTACCCCCTTTCATTTTACCTACTGCCTCACAAACTTCCCCCACACTCACAACTGGCTCTTCCTCACTTCTACAAGATGTTACTCCTCCTTGCCCTATACATGAAATCACAGCTTCCCTATCTTCATCAACATTTAACAATTCCTCAAAATATTCCCTCCATCTTCCCAATACCTCTAACTCTCCATTTAATAACTCTCCTCTCCTATTTTTAACTGACAAATCCATTTGTTCTCTAGGCTTCCTTAACTTGTTAATCTCACTCCAAAATTTTTTCTTATTTTCAACAAAATTTGTTGTTAACATCTCGCCCACTCTCTCATTTGCTCTCTTTTTACATTGCTTCACTACTTTCTTAACCTCTCTCTTTTTCTCCATATACTCTTCCCTCCTTGCATCACTTCTACTTTGTAAAAACTTCTCATATGCTAACTTTTTCTCCCTTACTACTCTCTTTACATCATCATTCCACCAATCGCTCCTCTTCCCTCCCGCACCCACTTTCCTGTAACCACAAACTTCTGCTGAACACTCTAACACTACATTCTTAAGCCTACCCCATACCTCTTCGACCCCATTGCTTATGCTCTCATTAGCCCATCTATCCTCCAATAGCTGTTTATATCTTACCCTAACTGCCTCCTCTTTTAGTTTATAAACCTTCACCTCTCTCTTCCCTGATGCTTCTATTCTCCTTGTATCCCATCTACCTTTTACTCTCAGTGTAGCTACAACTAAAAAGTGATCTGATATATCTGTGGCCCCCTCTATAAACATGTACATCCTGAAGTCTACTCAACAGTCTTTTATCTACCAATAAATAATCCAACAAACTACTGTCATTTTGCCCTACATCATATCTTCTATACTTACTTATCCTCTTTTTCTTAAAATATGTATTACCTATAACTAAACCCCTTTCTATACAAAGTTCAATCAAAGGGCTCCCATTATCACTTACACCTGGCACCCCAAACTTACCTACCACACCCTCTCTAAAAGTTTCTCCCACTTTAGCATTCAGGTCCCCTACCACAATTACTCTCTCACTTGGCTCAAAGGTTCCTATACATTCACTTAACATCTCCCAAAATCTCTCTCCTCTACATTCCTCTCTTCTCTAGGTGCATACACGCTTATTATGACCCACTTTTCACATCCATCCTTTACTTTAATCCACATAATCCTTGAATTTACCCATTCATATTCTCTTTTCTCCTTCCATAACTGATCCTTCAACATTATCGCTACCCCTTCCTTAGCTCTAACTCTCTCAGATACTCCAGATTTAAATCCAACTTCTTTTCATTCATAACAACAGCAACCATCTGTTTCTTGTCATCCGCACTACATTCACGCACATTCAAGCATCCCAGTTTATAAAGTTTTTCTTCTTCTCTTTTTTAGTAAATGTTTACAGGAGAAGGTGTTACTAGCCCATTGCTCCCGGCATTTTAGTTGCCTCATACAACACGCATGGCTTACGGAGGAAAGATTCTTTTCCACTTCCCCATGGACAATAGAAGAAATAAAGAAGAACAAGAGCTATTTAGAAAAAAAGAGAAAAACCTAGATGTATGTATATATATATATGCATGTGCATGTCTGTGAAGTGTGACCAAAGTGTAAGTAGGAGTAGCAAGATATCCCTGTTATCTAGCATGTTTATGAGACACAAAAAAATGAGAATACAGCAATAAAAACCCATACAAAACTATACCGCTAAGGGGAGGCTAATGGCTGAGAAGTGAACTCCATTATTTATGGTCCAATTTCTTTCATTTTTGATGTACGCTAAGAAGCATCTTTCAGTCATACATTTCCCAAGTTTCAATGAGATAGTCCAACAAACTGAGAATTATTTTTTTTTTAACAGTCAAACCGCTCCCCCCGAGGGAGGGGGGAAAACCATTATTTAAAAAATTTTCAACTAAATTTTCCATTAAAACAAGGTTGGAAAAAAAATTTCTGCATTTACTGTACATACTCTTATCAATTTTTTCCTTATATTTAACCTTATTGGGTTTGTGTTTAGAATAAGCTCTAGTTCTTGGCCCTGCATCTTAACTTTTCATAAAACTAACACAAAATCAGCATTTTAACCCTATTTTAAAGCCTTTTATGTAGGCCCCCTTCCACTTTGCCCATTTTTCCCAGTTCATTAAAATTTTTTTTTTTTTTCTACACCCCCTTTATGGGTAAAGAGCTGTAAATAAAGGGAAAAAATTACGTGTGTGGGGAAGTTACATGTGTGCTGCAGTCTGCAAAAAGAACACTAAAAGGGGGTTTTTGCATTTTGGGGTATAGAAACCCTTTAATTTTTAATAATGGAAAAAAAAGCAAAATGGGTTTGAGAGAAAGTTTAAAGACAGTGTATTTTTTTTTAACACAGTGGCCATCTTCTACCCTGAAAAAGAAGAAACACTGTTTTGCCCGGGAAAAGGGGCACGACATTACAGTTCAGTGCCCCCCGGGGGACTAAAAAACCCCTAACCTCCCCTTAAAGTGTCGGGGCCTTACTTTTTAAACCCCCAAAGGATTAAGACTGGGCTAACTTTTTCCCTAAATTTTCCTTCTTTAAAATGTTTTCTTTCACTCCCCCCCTCTAACCTTTCCCTAGGAAAACCCCCCTACACCCCCCTCCCTCCACTACAGATTTATTCACCTCCCCAAGTATTTTTTAGTACTCACCCACACATTGCTCCCCCAAGGACAAAACATTCCCATGCATTTTTTGGGAGCTAAAATTCACAACCCATCTTCACCCCAAAAATAAGAGTGTTTGGTCCCAAACCTAAATTTCTGATACATTCCTCTTTTCCCGCCTTAAAAATTTAACTTTTCTTTGTCTCCAAAAAATTTCCTCAATGAACCCCATTTTTTTTCCTTCTTCAAAATTCCCTTTAAACAAGTTTTCAAAAATTCCTATTCCTTTTTTAAAGGAACCCCCCCAAAACTTTTTTTTTTTCCCCCAAAAAGCAATTTTTTAACTGACAAAAAAAAATTTTTAAACCCCCACTTTTTTTCATTTTTCCTTTTCCCATACTTTCTTAAAACAACCCAATTTTTCTTACCTTTTTTTTTGGCCTTCTCAAAAAGGGGGGGGCCTCTTAAAGGGGGCCCTTTTTTTTGGTCTTTTCACATAAAAAAAAAATCCTGCGAAAACACAGTGTAAGGAAAAAGAAAAAACCCCCTTTGAAAAGTTTTTTTTTTTAAACCCTTTGGGGTTTGGGTAATTTTCCAAAAGGGTTTTTTGGGAAAATTTAGTTTTCTGGTTAAAATTTTATAAAAAAATGGAAAAGGCCTTAAAGGAAAGAAGGGTTTATTGGAATTACATAAAAAAAATCCTAAGAAAGTGGGCTAAAAAAGAAAAAGAAATGTTTGGGTTTTAAAAAAAAAGGGAAACTTTCCCAAGGGAATTTTCCCAAATGGTATTTAAAAATTTTTTCAAATTTTCCGGGGAATTTTTTATAAAATAAGCAAAATTCAAAACGGAAATTTTTTATTTTTTAAATAAAAAAATTAAATGGAAAAAGAAAAGAAATTTTAAAAAGGGGCCTGGGGATAATAAATAACATTTTTAATATTTTTTTCCAAAGTCGTTTTGTTTTATTTTACCCAAACCTTGGGAAAATTTCCCCAATCTTCTAATTTTTTTAATTGGAAAAATTCCTTTTTGGGCCCAAAAGGAGGGTTTAAAAGGGGAAAGGGGGAGTTTCTTGAACTCCCAAAAAAAAGGGATTTAGGGGGAAATGTTGGGGCTTTTTTTCGCCCCTATTAACATTTTTGAATTTTGTTTGAAAAAAAAAAAATTCGAAAAAAAAAAAAGGGGGGAAAAAAAAAAAAATTTTTTCGAATATTCGATAAAAAAAATAAAAAAATTTTTTTCGAAAAAAAAAAAAATGGGGTTCAAATTGGGAAATCGGGGATGTGTAAACATTGTAGAGACCGCCTAACTTTCAAAGGGAAACAAAAATTCCGAAAGTTTTCCATAAAATTCCCCATACTTTTGGTGTCATTATAAAGGGGTTTAAAGATTTTCTTTCATAAAATTTTTTTTTTGTAAAAAAAAATTTTCGCCCCTGAGACCGATTTTTTGGAGGGGGGCCCCTTAGCCCCGGGAAAGGGGTTTCTAACACCCCAAAAAAAGGAAATTTGTTTGGGGTGTGCAATGTCGGGGTTTATGTAAAGGGGTAAAAAAAAAAAACAGTGAGAAGCCAGAGGTCATTGACCCAACTCATGAACAAGTGATAAACCAAAACTGGATGTCCATTCAGTCAAAAAAGGAAATCACAAAAAAATGTGTAACATTATACATAAAATTGCATGAAAATCTAGGAAGTATGTACGGAGTCAAGACTGCAGTACCCCAGTTTGGTGCTCTTCAATGCATAGGGGGATTTTTATAAACCACATAACACTGCAAAATTTTAAGTTAAAAAAAAGCTGTCTTTTTAGGGAAACTAAAAAATTGTGTATTTTGCAAAATGAGCACCATAGGGCTGCCTTATGCCCCCCTATTAAAGGGTTTTCCCGGGGACCACTGCCCCGACAAAAGAAAATTTCCAAAGACAAGTTTTAAATTTTTGCACCCAATTTTTGGTTTACAAAGGGTACGTTTGGGAAAACCCCAAAAAATCGAACTGCTCCCAACACAACCAATTTTTGTTAAAATGTATTTTTGTTTGTGGGTTTTTTAAAATGTATTTTGAGGGCTGAAATTGGGGCCCAAACTAAAATTTTCATTATTCCCCGATGGGGGAAAAAATTCATTCGGTTTTTAAAAGGCCCCTCGGGAAAAGCCTTCGGGGCCAAGGGAAATTTGATATTTTAGGGTTCCCCTGGGGAAAATTCCCAAAAAAACCCGGAGAAAAATGTCATGTAAAGCAGGGATAGCAAAAAAAAGTGTAATAGTGGAAAGAACCAGTTTGCTTTGGGGGTGATTGGGGGTAAAACTTTTCAAATGTTTCAACCAATTTCACAAAACCCCTGCCACCACCACCCCAAAATTTACTCAACCCCCGGAACCACCCCAAAATTTACCCCCCCTCACCAAAATGTATTTAAAACCCCTACCGCCCCCCCCAAAACTTCCCCGTCACACCCCACCACTACCCACAAAAATGCTTTAGACCCCTAAAAATTTGGAAAACCAGGAAAACGTTCCCCGCGTGACAGATTTATATGGTGTTTCCCCCTACGTCAGACCTTTCGGGCCTGCTCGAAATTTTCCGGGCCCACCGATTTTTGACCCTGCATTGGCAAAACTGGGCCCGGGCCCGGGTGGGTGCACACTGCGTACAAACCCTTTTACGATACTCGTGGGGGGCAAGTGCCTTTCAGGCAGCATCTTTGAGTAACCCCCGCCCTATCGCACCCCAAACTGTAATTTTAAATGAACCCAACCCGGACAGTAAATTTCACCATGGCCCCAAGAGGAAGTCTGAATCTTGAAATTTAATTGTGGCAAGGCAAGAAAGGGTCTTACTCTCAAAAAAACTTTTTTGTTTTCAGTGTTGGGACAAAACCTGTCCCGTATCTGTTCCCCGTATACTGTGTCCCGTCTGAATTTTTTTCTTTTCTGTATCTATGTCTGTCTGTCTGTGTCTGTTTATTTGTCTTCCTGGTTTATCGTCCCTTTTTGTCTACCTTTTGTCCCGTCCCTTTTGGGCTGTGTTGGTGTGTCTCAGACCCTTCATGAACCCAAAAGGTATTACACATGAAGCAGAGTCGTCGCATCTTCAATATGACCTTTACCCCTCTACGTTAATTTTTCTATCAAAAATTTATCTAATATGACATTTAAAAAATAACATTTAAAAACTTGATAAAACTCTAGAATGAATTTTAAATTTTAACTTAACTATTTTTTAAAATCCACATCTTTCGCCCGTGCTGCTGTGTAGGGGACACATTTAAAAACCTTAAGAGGTGTTATTGGTCTTTTCCAATGCCCAAATTTAAACCCCTTTTACGTTTTGGCCCCTAAATTACGTCCCCCCCCCTGCCTCGGTGGGAGATTGGGTTTAAATTGTTTAAAAAAAAACTGTTTTTTTTGGGGTTAAAACGTCGGCCTTTTAGGTTTTATTTTCGTATGTAAATTTTCTTTGTATACTTGTTTTCATGGGGTTACAAAGATAAAAGGAAAAGAGACAAAATTTTTAAATTTGTTTCCAAAGAAATGACCTTGAAAATGAGTCAAAAAAAGCAAAAATATTAGAAAATTTTTTCCAAAGTTTTAAGAGTAAGCAAATCACACCACACGTCCAATACACATCAACTGGGGAGTCTAATTTTCTTTTACTTTGTGCATGATATTATTTTTACCATTTTTAAAAAATGCCAGTCTGCATAACAGTTTAAAAATTTTATTTTCTATAAGAATAAAAAAAAAAATAGAAAGCAATGTAATACAGTGGACCCCCGCAAACGATGGCATCACTAGCGGGTTATTTCGCATTTCCGCTTACCCTTTTAAACGCAAAATTTTTGCCCCCCCCATACCGATTAAAAAACCCCCTCACCCCATTTTGTCCGAGACGCGTCCAAAAGTGCGCCCTCACCCCGCCTCAAATGGGGGCCCCCCGGCCATTGTTTACCCCGGCAGCCTCCACGCTAACATCCAAACATACACTCGGAATATTTCGATTTTTTACAGTGTTTTTTGGTGGTGTTTCTGGAAAATAAGTGACCAGGGCCCCCCGGGAAAACTTTTTAGTGCCCAAACCCTTTTCCCCAAAAAGGGGTTAGGATACCCCCTTGAAATGAAGAAAGATCATTTTAAGTATAAATGGAGGGGCGTATTGCCGACCCAGTCAAGTTGTTCCCAAAAAAACCCCCAAAACAACCATCGTACTATTGTGGGACCCAAAAAAAACAATCAAGGAAGCGTTTTTGCCAAAGGTTTTTAAATGTGGGTTTTCCCAAAAAAAAAGATCGCAAGGTGGGAAAGGGGGAAAATTTTTGAAAAGACTCTTTTTGGTGGGGGGATAAATGAAAAAAAGCTAGCGGAGATAGCTTTCTTTAAGGGTTTATATGTGAAAAGGCTAGGGGAAGGGTTTCATGAGGATTTAAATTTAAAAAAAAGCCTGCAACTAGTGATGATGTGAGTGAATTTAAGGCCCGCAAAGGTTTGGTTTTTAGAATTTAAGAAGCGTAGTGGAATTTCCCTAGTGTGATTTAAGGGATGGTGAGGCCCGCCCGTTCGGACCACAAAGAGCTGAAAAAAAATGTGCAGGGAAAATTTAAGGAGTATATTAAAAAACTTTAAGGGGCTGAAAACCCGAACAAGTGTTTAATTTTTGATGAAACAGGGCCCGGTTTTGGAAGAAAAAACAAGCAGGAACCCTAATTACTTAGGAGGAAAAGGGGACTCCCAGGCATAAAGCCCATGGGAAAAACCGCTTTTCTTTTTTCCATGTGTGCCAATGCTACTGGTGATTGCAAAAATGAAGCCTTTATTATGTATCACTCGGAAAAATCCCCGAGCGTTCAGGAAAAAAGAATGTCCTCAAGGATAATTTGTGTGTGCTGTGGAGGGCAAACAGAAAGGCTGGGTCACTGGGGAATTTTTCTATAACTGGTTCACCAGCATTTGCCCCCAAGTGAAAATTACCTAACTGAAAAGAAATTGAACTTAAGTGCCTCCTTTTGTTAGACAATGCCCCCGGTCACCTACAGACGTGGGAGAGGACTTTATGGGGACATGAGCTTATTAAGGTGAAGTTTTTTGCCTCCTAAAACCCCTCCTCTCCCGCAGCCCATGGACGCAGGGGTTTTTCCAACTTCAAAAAAACTGTACACAAAAACTCTGTTTGAAAGGTGCTTTGTAATACCCCAGAAACTCAACTGACTTAAGGAGTTTTGGAGAGATCACTTTAATTCCCCAATTTGTTGGTAAACCTTTTAGGTAGGCTTGGGAGGAAGTGGGCTAAGAGGCCCCTTTAACTCTGCTTTTGGGAAAAAAATTGGCCGAATGTGTAGACAAAAGGGGTTTTGAAAGGGTTGAGGAACCCGAGAATCCCGTGCCATTGAGGAATCCATTGGGGGCATTGGGAAAGCTTTGGGGGTTGGGGGGGGGGGGGAGGGTGTGGGAAGAGTTGGTGGAGGAGGACAATGAAGAATAACCATGATGAGCTGATGTCACTTCAAGAGCAAGAGGCCGACCTGGGGGAAACTGGGTTCAGGGAGGGGGGGGAGGAAATTAAAAAGTTGCCTACTAAAAGATAAAGGAAATCTGTGCAAAGTGGCTTGAAGTGCAAACCCTTCAGGGAAAATCACCCTACCAGCTATTGCAAGCCGTTTGGCAACCGTCACTGACAAAGTTGTGAAAAATTTAGGGGAAGTGATAAAGGAACGAGAGGACAGGCCACTATGGACAGCTTTTGGCGAAAGAAGTCCTGACTCTAAAGCTGGCCCTAGTGGCATAAAAAAAAAAAGGGAAGAAACCCCCAGAAAAGGACTTATACCTCAAGTCCTAAGGGAAGGGGATTCCCCTTCAAACAGTAAAAAAAAAATTTTTCTCCCCCTCCTCCCATCCCATCAATTCCCCAGATTTTCAATAAAAGTAAGTGTCATGTAGTGTGCATGCCTTTTTCAGTTTGTGTGTATTAAAATTTAAATTTCATGTGGAAAAAAAAAAATTTTTTTTTTATTTTTTTGGGTGTCTTGCACGGATTAATTTTATTTCCATTATTCTTATGGGAAAAATTCATCCAAACGATTATTTGCATAACAATTACCCTCTTCCGGAATTTAAATCGTTAACGGGGGGGCCACGTATTGAGGGGCCTAGAGACATGGCTAATGAACAGAGGATTTTGTTATTTTAGTGCCAAGAATGTCTACTTGTTTTTTCTGGCCCATTTTAAAAAAAGAGAGTTTGAAGAAATGCATGATTTTGGAAAAGGAAATAGCTATGAGTTGGCGAAATCGCCGATGCTAATGTGCCGAGACTGCTAACTTCCGGGAAGTAATTCTGTGATTTTTCGCCCAAAATTTTTATTTTGGGTGCATTACCATCGGAAAAGATTCTCTACATTTCAAAAGAAATTTTTTTTTCCCCAAAAAAAATTTTGTGACACAGAATGACAGTTTCAGAAAGGGGCTCGCGACAGTCAAAGGGTTAATAGTGATAATAAAACAAAAAAATAATCATATGAGGCACATTAAATGTTTTAAAAACTTTAATAAGACTTTTTTTAATCCATCTATGATTTTTTTTCAAAATTATATAATAAACATGCTATGTAACATATAAACACATAAAATAACAAATATGAGATGTTTTTCCAGGCAGCTTGACAGAGTGAACAAAAACCATTCATGTCCAGGCTAGCAACAACAACTAGATTGTTAACAAAACTCCCAAACCTTCTACACTCTCATTCCTTCTGTTTATTTTTTTAATCTTGTTTACTCACCTCTCACTCTACATTAACCCTTTGACTGTCGAAACCCCAAATCCTGAGGTGTTTCCTGGTGTCGAAAAATATTAGAAAAAAAAAATTATTTTTTCTTATGAAAATGTTTAGATAAATTTTTTGATTTTTTAAAACCCCCAAAAAAAAATTTTTTCCTCATACTTACCAAGATATAGAGGCGTTTAAAGTTGGCAAAAAAAAGCCGTGTATGGCAACAGCGGTGAATCCGCTCACCCCCTTTTTTTTCAGGTAACTTTTGGCCTTGAGCCAAAATAAGGTGAAATGTAAATATACACTCGTATACAAACCAAAAAGAGCACAAAGATAATTTTCAATTTATTGTTTACAAAACTTGTTTACACAAACAAAAAAATTTTTTTTTTACTACGTTCTATAATATATATACAAATGTAAGTCACTGGCATGTTTTAGAAGTTCTCAGCTTTAAACCTCTAAAAAAAGGTTTCTAACCAAGGTTTTCCCCCTCCCAAAAACAGGTTCTCTCTGCCCTTTTTTTTTGGGGATTTTTTTGTATGTGCCCCAAAAACAAAAAAACCCACGGCATTTTCTTCATATAGTGAGACTTTGATAGGGTTTTTTCAAAAAATGTTTTCATCCCCCTTTTTTTTTCCTCCTCCTTTTTTGCTTCATTCTTTTTATTCACCCTTTTCTGGGTTTTTTTATATATACAGACTTTTAAAAAATTAGTCAAATGGAAAATTTTTAAAAAATGCTTTTCTTCACAAGTTTTTTTTTGGTTCTAAATTTATCACGTCCCAAAATGACTATTTTTATCATTACTCACTCCCCAACGCTGTCAAAAACAATGGGGGTTTTAATCTCCTTCCCGTCTATCTTCCTATCAAAATTTTTTTTTTCTCCCTTCATTTTTCATTTTCCTTTTATTTTCCCGGGATCCCGGGCAAAGCTTTTGGCACAAAATCCCCGGAACCTGAAAAATTTATTTCATTGACACTTCCATCTGTGTTAAGGTCCAAGGGGAAAAGAAGAGTCCCGATTTCCCGGGAGTCAGACATTTTTTACGTAGACATTATGAACAAGGACTATTGAAATGGATTCCCACAATGCACACTGGCTCCCTGATTTTTTTTTTATGGTGAACACTGACCCCACGACCCATTCTCTCCCAAAGTGGGCCTACCAGCTTTCCTTTGCTTGATTTGAAGCTGCTAGAATTTTGGCGTTTAATACTCCCAAAAATGGTGGCTCGTAAGACAATTTCATGACCGAAACGTCAAAGGGTTAAGACTACAGATACTTTAAGTAAGAGTGAAAAACATATATTTTAATTTATTATAAATTTTTTTTTTTTTTTTTTAACAAGTCGGCCCTCTCTCAAGAGGAGGGTGGGCCCAAAGGAAAGAAAAACCCAAAAAAAAATACTTCTCATCTTCAACACTTTACCTCACTCAACATAATCCTGTTTTTGCAAGGGGGGCCCCGAATACAACAGCTTAGAATATATCAGTATGATAAAAAAAACAATATATCTCCCAAACTGCCAATATCCCCCAAAACCCCCCCTTTAGAGTGCAGGCATTGTACTTCCCATTTCCAGGACTCAAGCCTGGTTTTATAAAAAAAACCGGGTTTTCCCCCAATCCCTTCACTAAATAATTTCCCTGCTCCACTCCCAAAAGATGTAGGGCCCAAATTTCCCTTCATCTCCCTTCATCCTATCTAACGCTCACGCACGCTTGCTGGAAGTCCAACCCCTTGCCAAAAAAACCCCCTTTGCCACCTCCCCCCAAACCCCCTTCGAGATGACCCCCAGCCCGCCCTTTCCCTTTCCCCCCCAGATATATACGCTCTCCATGCCTTTTCTTTGATCCATTCTCTCTAAAAAACCAAACCCCCTCAACAAAACCCTCTTCAGCCCTCTGACATACTTTTATTAATCCACACCTTTTCCTAATTTCCACATGAATTTTGCATAATATTTACACCCCAACATTGCCTTAGTCAGCACATTTCCCCTGCCTCCAACCCCCCTTGCGCAGCATTTAAACCCCCAAACTTTCAACCC
>NW_026506523.1:0-51319 GCF_026875155.1 Cherax quadricarinatus
CCCCCCCCCCCCAAAAAAAACCAATTTCCCTGTTTACAGTGACGTGACGTTGTGAGAATTCACTCGACGAAGACGGCAAAACTAAAAGGGTCTGGCGGCTGCAGATGGTCCAGCAATGGCCCCTGGTTCAACCCCAAAAGTGTAAAGTCATAAAGATTTGGGGAAGGGCAAAAAAAAACCCGCAGACGGGTCAGTCTAGGGGGCCAGGGACTACAAACCCATAAAGGAAAAAGTCTTGGGGTGGTATAACACGGGCACATCTCTGAACCCAAACAAACCAAATAAAACGTTTGCACAATAGGACGCCTTTTACAACTAGCAAGATTCCGACATTAAATAAGGGAAACAGGATTCAGTTACGTTGGGCCCAATTGGAGTACGGGCCACCAGTTTGGAAAAAAACCCTAGCCAGAGAAGAAATAGAGAAAGGAAAGGTTTTGCAAAAACTAGTCCCAGAGCAAAGAGGTTGTTCGGGAAGGGAAGTAAACAAGGGACACAGGAGGAAGGAGAAAAATAGGGGGAAATGTTAGAGTCAAAATATAGAGGAATTAAACGGTGGAAAAACGGGAGCCGGGGTTTTGGGAAAAAGTAAAAGGGGGAAAGGGAATTGAAAGAGAGAATAAAGGGGATGTTAGGAATATTTTTCCAAGCCACGAGTACAAAAGGGGAAAATTAAAATTGGGGAACTTTAACAGGACCCAAACCATAGCTTTAAAGCAGAGGTATGGTAAAAAGCTAGGTGGGAGAGTGCCCTAGTAGCGTCAGTGAGAGGGGGGGCAGGAGTCGGACTCGACCCCCGCCCCCTCAATAGGTGGTAAAAACTGAATATACACCACAACACCACGCACAACACACACACAACACACCACACCACACACCCACACACACACACCACACCCAACACAACACAAAAATTTATGTATATTATATATATATATATATATATTATATATTAATATATATATATTAATATTATATTTTATTTTTACAGACATATCCAAATTTTAACATACTTCCTTACACCATATGCTTCAATATACTTCCATAGTGCGTTAAATGTAAAAAATATATAAGTATAGATGTGACGGATTTTTAAAAGGTCACGTGAGGGAAAAGGACTCCATGTCAGAGATACTTTCTGTTGCAATAACTGCTGAATTCTTCGAATGTAGAGAAGAAAAATTTTAGGTATTAAGGTTGAAAATAGGAATTGGTAAAAATTTTTGCATAAAAACCCCCGCCAGAAGGCTTGGATTTTACAGATAGGGAAGGAAGACAGATGCTGTCTTAAAAAATGGAAAATCTCTCACTAAATTCATCCCCTTTGGGGATTTCACTTTTCCAAAATGTAAAATAGAAGATAGCTCATTTGTTACAGCAGAAATAGTTCCCGGAGCTCCATGGTCAACATGCACTCAGTATCAACTTAATAAGGACGATGTGAAAGTTCGCATTGAACTAAGAGACTAACTGAATCATAAGAATGAAAAATATGCTGGTTCATATTCACAATAACGAAAGAATTAATGAGCATTACCAATCACAAAATTATACACATGACCACAGCGAGGCCTGGTCACAGACAGGGCCGCGGGGGCGTCTGCCCCCGGAACTCTCTCCAAGGTAAATCACAGGATAAAACAACATCATGGACGTACAAACGAGTATACCCGGATGGGGAATTCCAGCAATAATGTTACCAGCAGGATGTTCAGTAAGTTAACGTCAACAAACCGAAGAATTGTCGGGACAAAATTAACTGGGAAACAGTTCATGTACACATTAAATCTCACAGTGTCTAGAAAAGCTGGAAAACACAAAAGCAACAAAGTCTGAATTAAATATGATATCCTTGAGGAAACCTAGATATATATTGAAATAGAGAGTTAGAAGGATGTGGTACAATAGAAGGAAAAATGTTCCAATTTACTTAAAAATATGAATATATCTCAACCTAGAAAACGCTTAATGATGAGGAGATTCTTTATAGTGACGATACTCGATTGTTAATTAGCGAAATTCTTACAAGCACAGTATGTAGTGGGTTATCAGCGACCCTCTAAATGACAAAAGGGTGAAGAATATAGAAATCTTTTCAACTTCATCGGAAGCCAGCGCAAACCAACTGACAGTATTAATCATTTGGATCGGATTAATTGAATTCCCTTTATATAAGAACCCATCAAGGGGACGGTTCTTGGTGTTGGTGGGCGGCTCTTGATTTAGGGAATTGGTTCTTGTGCTCCAGTTCCAGATTAATCCCAATGCCTTCCAATCCTTCGCCAGGCGCTGTAAAATCCTACGGGTTTGTAGCGCTTCCCGCTTGATTATAATAATAATAATAATTTTTATATAAAGAAATGTTCAAAAGTATCATTCAGCACGAGCCTTAATTATACTTTGGAAGTAAGAACGTAGATCTAGATGGGAAATTACGGAGGCCTTAACGATGTGCAGACACTCATTTCCTCCCGCATAAGGGAAGTAGTAGATCAATAACTAACAATTACAGACCTGTATCCATAACTTCCCCCATAGTATAAAAAATCTTCAAAAAGGTGAGAGACGGTCAGATTACAAATTCGTGAGAGCAGCACAATTGATTCCCCGAACCATCGCGATTTTAGAAGTGGACGATCGTGACCTGTCACAGTGTTGAACCACTATGACAAAATTACCGAACAGTTGGAAGACAACCAAACACAGATGTGATTTTCCACAGATCTTGCAAAGGCGTTTGGCAAATGCCTTCATAGTGTGATTGCGCACAAATGAGGGCCATAGGCCTTACGGGAAAGGATGGCAATGAATTTTCATTTTTTATCAGAACACAAATATACTGGTTAAAGGGAGCAAAATCAGCATCAACACGGTATAAGGACCCCGGTTCCCCGAGGCCACTGTGTTGGCACTTTGCTGTTTCTTAGCTCATAACAGCATGATAAAAACATCGTTACGTTTTATATCATCATTTACAGATAACACTAAAATAAGTGTGAGAACGACACTGCGGTTGTCATTTTAAAATTTGCACGAAGATATGAGCTATATTTTCCATGTGGGCCAATGGATACAATATGATGTTCATGGGATAAGATCAGCTGCAATTGGTATAGAATGAATAAAGAATTCAAGGGACACTGTATGCAAAAGATAAAGGAGAAACTGTCAAATAAAAAACATAATGCCAACATAAAACCCAGTGAAAAGCAGGGTGCAAGTGGCACAATAAAGGAACACCTGTATCAATGAGTACGTGTCTCCAGCTAACATTTTACCAGGAAGAAGTGGAACAAGTGTAAGTCTTCAATTAGGAAACTGGATTAATAAGAATCTTCACAGGTGCAAAATCAACAAGACTGTGAAGGATTTGTGGCGTCAGCGGGCCAGCAGATAGACAGCAGCCTGCTTGACAGGCTAAGTACTAGACGAGCCTGGCCAAGGTCGGAGTCTGGGAGCAAAAAACACTCGTAACACATCAAAGGTTGCATTAAGGCTTGATCCTCCGCTGCGGAGTGCGAGCAGACTGGCTTATATATTTGTCTTAATAAAAAATAATGATTTAAAAAAAAATGTTGATAACAGAAACTAACACCTGGACAAGGAGTTATTGAGGTTTATAACATTAATAACCAGGAGATAAGTAGCCAGATAGTGAGGTTGGACTCATAGTCAGTTCTAGATCAACATGTGAGTCCAGTGTTGAATCTTTGTTCTTCCTTTTTACTAATAATTTATAGATGCGTGTTTTAATAAAAATATAATTTTTTGTTTATTTGATTATTTATATCGTTTGCAAGAAATATTTAAAAGATGCAAAATGGGATTAATTATTTAAAATCAATTAAAGCCATGATTTGGAACTACAGTATCGTTGGCAGAATGTCCAGCCGGCCACTGACAGCAAAGTTAACCTGATAATATGGTTAATAAGTGTGTGGTGTGTGTATGTGTATGTAGTAGTAAGTAGTAGTAGTAGTAGTAGTTTAGTAGTAGGTAGTAGGGAAAGTAACAGTATGTTTGCCGTCTTTGGCCTATTAGCTGTACTCATGTCTGCGGTTCTTCTTTGACCTTCCCAAACTCATTGATTCTTGATTTTCACTTCAAGCAAGTTGTTTAGACCAGGCCTGCAGCCTGTCCAGATCTCTTTGGATTTTATACCTGATTTCACTCATTTGTAATCTCAGATTAGCTTCACATCGATTCAACAAGTGACACTCTGAATGTATCCATTCCGTCATGTCTTCACATTACACCAGAAACAGCACCGGCCGTAGGGGATGACACTTGTGGAAACACTTTCGTCAGAGTCGCCACTCTGACACCTGTAACGTACCATCACTGATTGGTTTCCTTACTGTCACGTATTCTCTGATCTTATTGCAGTGCCTTCCTGTTATTCACCTGCCTGCTTGCTTAGATTTTACACTAAATCTCTTGTGCGGACTAGGGTCGAAATCCTTTTTACATTACAAGAAATGCAGTCTACTCGCCTCACTGACAAGGATTTTCCGTACTTGAACCGTGGGTTGTGTTATGTCATTCCTTATAGGTGTTTCACCAGTCTATTTCCTGATAAACTTCCCATGATTCTTGAATATTCTGCAGGTGTTGTACTTCACATATTGTACTCACCTATTTTGTGGTTGCAGGGATCAAGACTCAGCTATCCTGCCCTGCCTCTTCACTGACTGCTATTTGGTCCTCCCTCTCCTGACTCCCATGAGTTTATATACCTTTGTCTTAAAACTATGTATGGCTCCTGCCTCCACTACATCACTTGCCAGGCTTTTCCAATTCCTAAAACCCTGTTGTTATGCTGAAGAAATACTTTCTAACATCCACCTTTGATAATCTGAGTCTTTCAACTTCCATTGTAAACCCCTTGCTTCTGTGTACGATCTCTGGAACATCCTGTTTCTGTCCACTATCTATTCCTTCCGCAGCATTTTGTATGTCGTTATCATGTCTTCCCTGTCCTCTGTCCTCCAGTGTCCTCAGGCCGATTCCTTAGCTCTCTGGAACTAGCCTTGTTTGCAAACTTTTGCACTTTCTCCTAATTTCATGAGTGCCTAGACCAGGTAATGAGTTCTCAACACTGGTGCTAGAATACTCCAGTATGGGCCTGACGTACAACAGTGCACAGTCTTGAACGTTCCTTACTGAGGTATCGGAACGCTATTCTCAGGTTTGCCAGGCGCCCATTTTCCACAGCAGTTATCTGTTTAATATGTGCTTCCTGAGACGTTCTCGGTATGATAATCTTTCAATGAGGTTTGCAGTCTTTGGCCACCTAGCCTATACTCCGTCTGCGGTCTTCTTTGCCCTTCCGCGATCTTCATGACTTTGCATTTGGCGAGGTTAAATTCTAGGAGCCAGTTGCTGGACCATGCGTTCAGCCTGTCCGGGTCTCTTTGTAATCCTGTTTGATCCCAATCTGATTTAATTCTCCTCATTAACTTCACATCATTTGCAAACAGGGACACTTCTGAGTCTATCCTTTCCGTCATGTCATTCACATATACCAAGAATAGCACCGGTCCCAGGACTGACCCCTGTGGGACCCCGCTCGTCACAGGCGCCCACTGTGATACCTCACACACGTACCATGACTCGCTGTTGCGAGTGTCATACAGCGTTGCCTTGCAGTCCAAGTAAATGCAATCAACCCTCTCCTCCGTCTCATGTCTTACTTCAGTTACCTTGTCATAAAACTCCAGAAGGTTTGTGACACAGGATTTGCCTTCCATGAATCCGTGCTGCCTGTCGTTTATAATCTTGTTCCGTTCCAGGTGCTACTCCACTCTCTTTCTGATAATCTTTTTCATGACTTTGCATACTGTACACGTCAGTGACACTGGACTATAGTTTAGTGCCTCATTTCTGTCTCCTTTCTTAAGGATGGGGACTACATTTACCGTCTTCCATACCTCAGGTAGTTGCCCAGTTTCAATGGATGTGTTGAAGATTGTGGTTAGTGTCTCTGCTCCCTCTCTAAAGACCCACGGAGAGATGTTCGGTGCCACCGCCTTTGTGGTATCAAGGTCACTTAGGAGCTTCTTCACCTCCTCCCCGGTTTCGTGCATTTCATCCAACATTTGATGGTATACCCCTTGTTGGTGTACCCCTCTGTTTTGTTTTCTCAGTGTCCCTTCTGCCTCCATTGTAAATACTTCCTGAAATTTCGTGTTGAGCTCCTCATATACTTTTTGGTCGTTTCTTGTGAGCTCCCCACCTTCATTCCTCAGCCTGATTACTTGGTCCTTGACTATTGTCTTCCTGCTGATATTGCTATAAAGCAGTTTCGGGTTAGACTTGACTTTCTATGCTATGTCGTTTTCGTACTGCCGCTGGGCCCCCCTCCTTATCTGTGCATATTCGTTTCTGGCTCATCGACTAATCTCTTTATTTTCCTGGGTCCTTTGCCTTCTGTACCTTTTCCATTCTCTAGCACACTTAGTTTTTGCCTCTTTACACCTACGGGTAAACCAAGGGCTCATTCCAGTCTTCCCATTATTTTACCCTTGGAAACAAACCTTTCCTCTGCCTCCTTGCATTTTGTTGTTACATAGTCCATCATTTCGTTTACTGACTTTCCTACCAACTCTCTTTCCCACTGAGCCTCCTGCAGGAAGGTCCTCATACCTATGTAGTCCCCCCTTTTATAGTTTGGCTTTTCCCTTTCTACTCCTGTTACCCTTTCCACTTGTAGCTCTACGATGTATTCAGAGCTCAGAACCACGTGGTCACTATTTCCAAAGGGCATTTCATATATGATGTCTTCAATGTCTGAGGTACTCAGGGCGAAGACAAGGTCTAGTCTTGCTGGTTCATCCTCCTCTCTCTCTATGGTAGTGTCCCTAACATGTTGGTGCATGAGGTTTTCCAGTACCACATCCATTATTTTGGCTCTCCATGTTTCAGGGCCACCGTGTGGCTCTAGGTTTTCCCACTCAATCTCCTTGTAGTTGAAGTCGCCCATAACCAGTAACTTTGTTCTACTCGAGTGAGCTCTTCTTGCCACCTCAGCTAGTATGTCCACCGTTGCTCTGTTGCACTCATCATATTCCTCTCCCAGACTCCTGCAGTTCCGTGGTGGGTTATATACATCACTGCAATGACTACCTTATGTTCCCTTGACTGAATTGTACCTGCTATTTAATCCCTTTCTCCAATCTCGTCTATTCCTTCCATTTCCTGATATTCCCATCGGTTTTTAATAAGCAGTGCAATCCCTCCTCCCCCTTTGTTGCTTCTATCCTTCCTCAGGATCTGATATCCGGGTGTGAAGATTGCGTCTGCTATTGTCCCAGTGAGTTTTGTTTCGGTGACTGCTTTGATGTGTGTGTGTGTGGTGTGTGTGTGTGTGTGTGTGTGTGTGCTCACCTAATTGTGGTTGCATGGGTCGAGACTCGGCTCCTGATCCCGCCTACTATGTGTGTGTGTGTGTGAGGGAGAGAGATAGATAGATAGTAGAGAGAGAGAGAGAGAGAGATCGAGACGGATGAGGAGTGATAGAGCGAAGAGAGAGAGGAACAGAGAGAGAGAGAGAGGAGAGACGAGAGAGAGAGAGAGAGAGAGAGAGGAGAGAGAGAGAGAGATGAGAATTCAATGTGATTGAGTACTGACTCCTCAGTGGCAACTGCTTTTAGTTGGTCACGTCTATCAGTTTTTACCTTCTTAGGTAGTGATCCATCCAGCAGTTTCTGTTTCGCTTACAATATTTTCTCAGCAAAATAGCAGGGAAACTTGTTTTAAAGATAGGTACTATTTAAATTGTTAGTTACTATTTCAACAGGTACTAATACTTTCAACTCATTTTCCCGAGGTGTACGATGATGTGTGTTGTGATGATTTGACAGTAGCATTCAGAATTCACCTTTGTCAGTGAAAGTGAGAAGATGAATGAAAATGTCTTCATTTCTTTAGGATATATGCTGCGTGTATCGTGGTAGGTGCTCCTTCTCTGTAGTCTTGTATGAAAGTTTTAGCGAAGATTTCGGTGTGAAGAAATAGACGCGTTGGAAACGTAATGCAGAACTCAGACGAAGCCTCACTGTTGCTTGTTGTTGTATGTGTGTCTGTTACTGATAGCCTATACTTGTCTGATACAGAAGATATCTCTTTCAATCTACTTGCTACCTCCCGAGTAGGTCCACCCGATTTGTTGCCGTTCACTGTTGTACCTCACTAGTTGAGCCGCCAGGCAGTTGTGCAGTTTTGTGCTGGTCGCCGCCAGCTATAAACACAAATTTATTTCTTTGCAAGATACATTTGTGATTATGAAAATTACAATTATGAGTTGCAGTGCAAAAAGAGCCATTTCATGCCTAGGCATTATGGAAAACTTAATTTAAGGATTACATGACTACTTAATACTAAGAAATTGATCATAGTTGATTAAGTTGTACATCTTTTTTTATTTTTAGTAGACAGTAATTTTTCTCTAATTACAATAGTTTCAAATAATAAATATTGAAATTATATTTGGAATTACCCATTGTGATTTGTTTAAAGTTGTTTACAGTTATGAGATGTTACAACTGGGTGTAAGGCAGTATTGTTTGGGTAGGGATTTATCTACATGTAGTATAATAATGTATCAAACTTTAGGGCGTCTAGATTTGAAGTTTAAAGATTTAGGTAATTGGGAGATTTTTTGGAAAGTGTTAAATATTGAGTATTGAGTATTTAGTTTAGGGGTGAGTAGGTGCTTTTGAGATGAGTCTTAAATTGTGTTCAGTCTGGTTACTTTAATGTTTATGGTAATTGAATTCCAAAATTTTGAGGCCCTTTTTGGCATGGAGTTTTTACTCAGTGAGATATGAAAAGTGGCACATCAAGAAAGAGATCTGTGTCTTGTTTGGTGGTCGTTATTGTGTCCTGTTAAGGTGGTGAGAAGTTTGAGGGAGGATTTTGTTTGAGTGTAGTGTTTCTATGTATGTAGTAGACACATGAATAAGTATGGATGTTTCTTATCGGTGACGCAGTTTTAGGACTTTTGATTATTGGTGGAGTTTTCTGTCGGGAGTGGGGATTTGTTATCATTCTGACTGCAGCCTTTTGCTGGGTTATTAGTGGTCTTAGGTGATTTAATGTTGTTTATCCCCATGCACAAATTCTATGTGGATAAGGGTAGACTGAGTGTGAATGTTACAGTGCAAAGAGAGGTGATTGTGGAATATAGTCACCGTATCTTTGAATTGTATGCCTACTGTCTTTGAGATTGTTCTTAGAAATTTGTTATATGTGTGTCTGGAATTTGAGGCTACTGTTAAGGTGGATTACTAGAAATTTTCCTTCTATGAGTCTTGCGATGGGTGATCCGTTTAGCGGGTCTCGTTATGTTATGTCGGAACCTTTGCAGCTTGATTCCAATCTAATGAAATAGGGTTTTGTGAGTATTGAGGGTAAGCTTATTTGTCATTATCCAGCCCCCCCCCCCCCCCCCCCCCCCCCCCTGGTAGTTATTTTCTGCATTTCGAATTAACCAGTGTTGGCTGTATGATGGGGTTTGGGCGAGAGAAGACTTTATGTAATGTCATCTGCAAATAACATGGGTTTGAGTAGCTGTGATGCATTCTGTTGGTTCATTGCTTGTAAATGACGAAGGAGGACGTGAGGCTCAAGGACACTTCCTTGTGGGGACCCGACTGTGATTGGTTATGGGGAAGAGTTCTGCTCCATTGTGTAACACATATTGGATTCTGTTACTAGGTATGACCTTAGGTAGTTGAGGGAGTGCTCTCTTATACATTAGTGTGTTAATTTATTGTGCAGCAAATCATGGTCAACTGTATCAAATCTTTACGTAAATTAATGAACGGATTTCCAGCGGGAACTTCTTTCTTCTCGAGAGCGGATGTATATTAGTTTCTGCATGTGTATAAGAGCTTCATATGTTGCTTTTGTTAGTCCTGAAGCAAACTGACCAGATGTAGGTTAGATATTGGTCTATATGTTATTTCAAGTATGTTTGGATCACCTTCTTTGTGGATGGGGTGACCCTCCACATTTGAAAATTGCTGGGATGGTGGAGATTCGAAGGGATTTGTTAAAAGTGTGTTGCACTAATTGGTGACAATACTTGTGATGCTTTTTTGTACATAAAAGATGGTAAGTTAGCGTCCCCTGCCTTGTTTTCAAGGGTTTTGATGATAAGCAAGACTTCTGTTGGGTTGGTTGGAGCTAGGATAATGTATTGGGTTGGTGCTTGTGAAGTTTAGTCTGATGGACGGATGTTTGAACTTGGGATTTTGCCCACTAGATTCTTACTTATGGTGGAGAAGAAAACATTGAGTCTGTTTGCTGTTTCAGTTGGTGGGATTAGGGGTTTGCTTGATTTTGTTAATTTTATTGTTTTGTTTTTGGATATTATTTTAGTTCCTAGAATTTCGGATAGGGTTTTCCAGGTCTTTTCCACATCACTTTTATGTTATGTAATCTGTTTTCATAATACATTTTTTTTGAATCTCCTTATCAGGCTGGCAAGGATTGACGAGTAACGTTTAGAATGGTCTCTAGTTATTTGACCCATTCTGTACTGTTTTTCATAAAGGTGCTTTGTGTTAATGGATTTAAGGATGCGGGGTTGTTGCTAGGAAAACTGTTCAGTCTCTTAGCTGTGATCTGTTAGTTTTGCTTAACGGTAATGGCTTGTTACAGTGATTTTTTTTATTTTTTTTTTTTTTAGAAAATATTAATACATTATTCGTTCTGTTATGTTTCAAGTCTTTATGCCAGTATGACATTATAAATAGACTGTTATATTAACAGCTGTCTCGCTATGTAGTCTGAAGGTAACTTTAGTAGTGTCCTCTGGGGAAGTTACCTAGGTTTGGTTATGAGAATAGGTTTGGGTAGTGGTCTGTGGGTGTTGTATGTGATTATGCTGATTTAAATGGGATATGGTGTTTGTCAGGTCGTGGTCTAATAAGGTGATATAGTCTCGAGGATTCTTGGAGGTTATGTTTCTGGTCCGGTAGCAACAAGCATGTTGCTCTTGTGTTGTGTATTCGGTTACTTGTGGGGTGGGTCATGGCCTATGTAGTAGTTTTATATTGAAATCTTCCTGAGGAGCAAAGTGGGTCTTTGTTCATATGTGCATCAGTTTTCATGTTTCCTAAACTTTCACTAAATTGGTTAAGGGTTTGACTGTAGTACTCTGTAGATGTTTTTCCCTGTGTGGAGTTTTTGCAGATCTTTTGGATTTATTTTAGCTATAATGTATTCTCCATGTTCATTCACTTGTCAAGACATTATTGATACATTCAAGTTGATCTGAGTAGTAAATAGCTGTTCCATCCATTGCTGTTACTCTCCTTCAGTTGTATATGGTGTGTAAACCAGGAATGACCATAAACATCTTAAGTACTGGCTTTAGCCAGCGGTTTCTGTGAGGTGTGATGGTTGACGTACTGGTATGAGGGAAACTGAGAGTAATGCTTGTGAGGTCATCTTAATGCTTGCTCAAAAATCTGACATTGTAATTGAAGATAGTTATGTTATTGTTGGTTCTGAGTAATGTCTTTGCTTGGTCTGCTGTAAAATAATTCCAGTGCTGTTTCGATTGTGTTTGTCATTTAATTAAAGGTTGATATCAGGAATCCATGTTGTAATCATAGATTGATGAGTTGACTCTACAACTAGACTTTTGAATAAAGTATTATGTTAAACTTAATAATATTGATACTAAACTAATTTTATCTTACTAGATAATGGATTCATACAAGTAGTTCTAAAAAATACAGAGATACAGTTTACTCTTATTATGATACAGATTTGATGATTTAATATTGAACGGTTATAGATTAGAGTTTGACAACAGTTGTAGATTTAGTACAGAAGTTTATGAAACAATAAAAATTGCCTAATTAATGAAGTGATGATTAATTTTTAAATGTCTGCTATATTATGGGAGTTATAAAGAAATAAGAGATAACAAAAATAATAGTTTAAAATAGCAGAATAAAATAAGTAATTATAAAATACAGGGATTATGTTAACTGTTATTATAGCACAAGCTTGACAATATAATATTGCACTGATTATCAGGTCTATAATAATAGTTTATAATAGCAAGCAAGTAACGGTAAACTGAAAATTGTTCTAAAGTATAATGGACTGAAAGTAAATATGGTGCTTAACAAAATTTAAGTAATATTAATTAAAAAATATAAAAAAAATAATTTCTGTTGCAAGTATTGTATTTTTATTAACTATTATGATTCAATATTGTACTGGTAGTAATATTAGAGATTATAAAGGTAATATTGAACTGGTAGTAATATTAGAACTTATAAAGGTAATATTGAACTGGTAGTAATATTAGAACTTATAAAAGGTAATATTGATACTGGGTGTAATATTAGAACTTATAAAGGTAATATTGTACTGGTAGTATATTAGAAACTTATAAAGGTAATATTGAATGGTAGTAATATTAGAATTATAAAGGGTAATATAAAAGTATTTAAAGTAAGAGAATAAAATGATTAATTGTATAAAGTAGAATGGATGATAGTAAATGTGTGTATTTAAAACAAGGTTTATAGCAAGTAATGGTATTAATAATATGTAAAAAATGTACAACGTAATGGATTAATTAGTAATTATGGTTTTTAAACAAATTTTTAGCAGTAATAGTAAATTAATTAGTTTTTGAATATGGGGTTGTAAAATGGAAGAAGTATTTATTGACAATAGTTTGAGCAAAGTAATATTAATTTAAGAAAAATACATAGCATTAGGTGGCTAATTCTCTCTAGTAAAATCACATACACTGAGGTAGTTGATTTTGATAGAAATAGTGTACCGTGAAATTTGTACAATATGGAGCAAAACACACATACAACGTGGCTTTTGTTTGGACATTGTTTAATTAGTCTCTGTAAGATTAGTATCCCGAAGGAATCGTGAAAATTTATTCTCATTTGTGATAGTATACAATTGGTCTACATTTGTTCTCCTCACTAGAATTTTCCCGTCCCTTGGGAAGATTGGTGCATTTTGGTCAGCTTCTCTGCTTAAGTTTTCTGATTCGGTACAGGAGGTTCTGCCCGTTTTTTGATTAGACAATCGTTTTGTATCTCTCTTTCTCTTGCTTTTAATAGACGCGCTAATTAGGTCTTTTTTCAGTATTGTCAGTGGAATCTAATCTAACACTTTTTATTCCATGGGTTCATAGTTATCTAGCTTCTTTATTTCTGTCATGGTTACAATAACACTTGTTTGGCCTTGTTGATCTGGTGGAGTTAATTTTCTTTTACTGTTTGCTTGGGTCTTTTCACTGGGGATATGAGGACTGTATTACTGCGTCTGATCATTTTTCTTGCTAAGTTTTTATCTCTTGAGCGAAAAAAGTAGTCTCTGGAAACTGGTTATCCAAGTTGTTCTTCCACTCTTTTACTGCTTCCTCAACCTTTGTATTAAAGAGATGTATTTGTTCTGTTGTGGCTATCTATGACTGGAGGGTCTTGCCAAAGTTTGTCATTCCAGATAGTGAATAAATTTGTTCAAGTCTGAACGATTTTGTTCTCGAGGGGTGTGTCATCTCTGGTGTCTTATTTAGTTAGCGTTTCACCAAGATTATTATTTTCTGTAATTAAGCGTGGAGTTGTAGACCTTAAGGTGTCTTGATCATTGATGATACCTGTGACTACGTGGTAGGTGAATACGGGAGTAAGAAAGGTGGCTGAGGGGGAGGCAGCCATGTTTGGTGTTATTGTTGTTGCGTCGCCCTGGGCGGTGTTGAGAGGGGTGGAAGGGGAGTCGGCGTCCTGGGTAAACAAGTTGAATAGTCGATTTTTCAGTATTTTCTTGCTGGTCCTGGTGCTGTTTACTCTAAACTTACGCTTCATAGTAATACAAGAGTAGTAGAAGTTGTTGTGGTTAAGAAGCTATATTCATACAAAGCGAAGTGTTGCTTTGGGTTTGCGGGGCAGTCGTTTTACTCGAGTTGTAGGTTTCACTCTTGGCAATCTTGGGTCATTCTGGATGCTACGTTGGTTAGTGCACTTCTGCCTGCAACTAGGTCATCATAGGAACATTGGTAGACTCTGGTTGTTGGAGTAAAGTACGGAGCTTGGAAGCGTCTGTCGCTGCCAGTTAAGTGGTAAATATTAGACTTTTTCATGTAACAATTTAAGGCCCATTTTCCTTGATTTTTAAATGAAATACTGAAATTGAAGGATGAGAAAGGTGAATTACACTTTAGGTTTTCTTTTCCCTTCACGCAACAAAATTACCGACAATGTTTGGTACAAGATCACATATGAAACTTATGTAACATTTTATTACTGCAACGTTTCGCTCTCCACGAACTTAGTCGAGCCGTAACAAACAATACACCAATAAAGTGTAAGTAGGTAACAGTATAAAATGAAAAATCTTATGCACAAAATGCCTTTGAATCCTCCTTAATCGCCTTTTCTAGAGTATTAGCAAAAGTTATTCTCAAAAAAATGATCACCGTCTTCATATATTATCGAAAAGTTACATCCACTACTACTACGACTTCAATTGTTCTCTAATACCAATCCTGTACTCTTCTAATGTACTCCTCTTTCGCTCCTGTACTCTTCCAGAGCACTCCATTACCCATCTTGTACTATTCCAGAGCACTTCTACACCAACCCGGTACTCTCCCAGAGTGCTCCCACTTCCATCCTGTGGTCTCCCAGAGCATCCACCTTCCTCCTGTACTCTCCAGAGCACTCCCACTTCCATCCTGTACTCTCCCAGAGCACTCCCACTTCCATCCTGTACTCTCCCAGAGCACTCCCACTTCCATCCTGTACTCTCCCAGAGCACTCCCACTTCCATCCTGTGGTCTCCCAGAGCACTCCCACTTCCATCCTGTACTCTCCCAGAGCACTCCCACTTCCATCCTGTGGTCTCCCAGAGCACTCCCACTTCCATCCTGTACTCTCCCAGAGCACTCCCACTTCCATCCTGTGGTCCAAAAAAACCAAAACAACCCAGAGCACTCCCACTTCCTTCCTGTACCTCTCCTGAGCACTCCACTTCCATCTGTACCTCCAGAGCACTCCCATCTTCCATCTGTACTCTCCCAGAGCACTCCCACTTCCATCCTGTGGTCTCCCAGAGCACTCCCACTTCCATCCTGTACTCTCCCAGAGCACTCCCACTTCCATCCTGTGGTCTCCCAGAGCACTCCCACTTCCATCCTGTACTCTCCCAGAGCACTCCCACTTCCATCCTGTACTCTCCCAGAGCACTCCCACTTCCGTCCTGTGGTCTCCTAGAGCACTCCCACTTCCATGCTTTGGTTCTCCAGGAGCACTCCCACTTCGTCCTGTGGTCTCCTAGAGCACTCCCACTTCCATGCTTTGGTCTCCCAGAGCACTCCCACTTCCGTCCTGTGGTCTCCTAGAGCACTCCCACTTCCATGCTTTGGTCTCCCAGAGCACTCCCACTTCCATCCTGTGGTCTCGCGAAGCACTCCCACTTCCATCCTGTGGTCTCCCACAGGATGGAAGTATCTCTGCTACCTTTCCATGTATCTGTGTTACCTGTCCATATATCTGTGTTACCTGTACATCTGTCTGTGTTACCTGTCCATATATCTGTGTTACCTGTACATCTGTCTGTGTTACCTGTCCATGTATCTGTGTTACCTGTACATCTGTCTGTGTTACCTGTCCATGTATCTGTGTTACCTGTACATCTGTCTGTGTTACCTGTCCATGTATCTGTGTTACCTGTTCATGTGCAAGTTGGACAATCTGTTCTCATAGTACAATTTTTTTTGCCCTTCTTATCAGTCTGGTTAGGATTGATGAGTAACGTTTTGTTTGGTCTCTGGTTATTTGACCCATTCTGTACTGTTTTTCATATAGATGCTTTATATTTAAGGATTTGAGGATGCTGAATGTTAGCCAGGGACTGTTCTGTCTCTTAACTGTGAATGTTAGCCAGGGACTGTTCTGTCTCTTAACTGTGAATGTTAGCCAGGGACTGTTCTGTCTCTTAGCTGTGAATGTTAGCCAGGGACTGTTCTGTCTCTTAGCTGTGAATGTTAGCCAGGGACTGTTCTGTCTCTTAGCTGTGAATGTTAGCCAGGGACTGTTCTGTCTCTTAACTGTGAATGTTAGCCAGGGACTGTTTCTGTCTCTTAGTCGTGAATGTTTAGCCAGGATGTTCTGTCTATTAGCTGTCGAATGTTAGCCAGGGGCACTGTTCTGTCTCTTAGCTGTGTTTGTTTAGTCTTTAGGGCAGTGCTTTTCATGGAGTTTTTTTTTTTAGAAAATTATTATACATTCGGTCAGTATGTTTGTCAGTCGATTCATTGCTGTGTTCATATGAAAGTTGGAAGGGTAACTTTAGTAGTGTCTTGGGGTAATTTACGTAGATTGGTTATGAGAAAGGTAAGGTAGTGGCAATGAGGATGGGATCATCAGAGCCAAGGATAGTGGGACCATGTAACCTGAAGTAGTAGGGATACTGGCAGCCCAGGACGCTGCAGCAGAGTGATGGTTATTGTAAGACTACAGCAGCAGCAACACGTGGGTGAACATGGCGGCGGCGTCATAGGGAAGGTTGGAGCCTTTCGACCCCCGTAAGACTTCTTTGGAGCTCTGGCTAAGTTTGTTGGAAGCCAATTTCGCTCACTTGGAAACAGAAGAGCAAGATAACAAGATTACCTTCTTGCTAGTGTCCCTGGGATCAGAAACTAAGTGTTTTACGTAATGTGTGAGCGCCAGAGTTGCCACACACAGAGTTATGACAACTTGGTAGCGGCCCTGAAAAGTTATTATGCAGTGAAACCAGCCAACTACCACAGTCTGTTGGCATTTCAGCAAAGGAATAAACGACATGATGAATCCTTGCATGAATTGTATACCGACTTAAAAGCGTTGGTTGTGAACTATAAATTTGGGACTAGTTATTCATGGTAGTGGTGCATGAAGTTTATTTCCCTAACTTAGTGGCAGAAAATTTATATTTGCAAAGTATGCAAAATGCAAAAATTTTTGGAAACCTTTTGAACTGGGAACAAGGTTGCCCTTTTGGAGATTGACAGTGGAAGCGTCCATCTCGACATTACCCAAAGACTGGGTAGAGGCAGTGAAAGGGCACATTAAACCATGTTCTAGGAAGGTAACTGCATATGATATTTGGAGAGTAAACTTTTTGGGAAAGGTGGTTTTGCAGGTAAGCTATAATAACTTAGAGGTGTCAGAAGTATTTTACGTAGTGAAGTCCAATAATAGTAACTTGTGTGGAAAAGACCTCATGAAAAAGGAATAGATTTACCTTGCTGGAATAGATGAATCTACAAAAATTAACAAACTAAACAATGCTGAATAAATGTTAGACAATTTTAAGGTATATCCTAGTAAACCTATCTAAGCCACAGTTCATGTGAAAAATTATGCTGTCCCTAAGTTTGTGAAAGGGAGGCCGGTGCCATTCTTTTACAAAAATGATTGAGGGAGAATTAGAAACATTAGTACTAAAAGGATTATGTGTTCTATTTCCATAGTTATTCGTCTGTATACTATTGTATCTGTATTTAAAAGGCTGACTTTAAGTCGTGAGGATATATGGGGATTTTAAATACGTAAATCAAAAACTTCTTGTGAAGATATCCTGTACCCGGTATTGAAGAACTGTTATCCGTTGTGGGCAAGGCCAAGAATTTTTACTTAATTAAATTTAATATATGCTTATTTACAGCACCTGTAGGATGAGAGGAGCCACAACCAGTTTTAAGTATTAATACCTTAAAGGGACTTGGTTAAATATAAGGTGACTACCTTTCGTACTTTCCTCAATCTCCTCGGTAATTTACGAAGATTTATTTCCCTGTTGTTGGTTAAATTGAAGGTGTAGCATACTATTTGGATGATTTAATATGTGGTGGGGCTGCCACAGAAAATTAAACATGATGCAAGACTTCAGGCAGGTATTGAATATTTTACAAGAGTTATGTAGACTGAATAGATAAATGTGACAACCAGGGTCTATTGTATATCTGTGATATGAAAATTTAGGGGAAAGGTATTAAACCATCTAAGAAAATTGAGGCTACTGTAAAGTTACCATCTCCTGTGTACAGAGGTAAAATTCTGTCCTATGTGGGATGGTGGCATATTATTGTAGGTTCATCATAATTTTTTTTCTGTAATTTTGGCACCATTTTATGATTAATCGAAAAAGAGGGCTACTTTTGATGGTCTTCAGTAGAAGAGGTACGCTGTACAAATAATTAAAAAAAATTTAGATGTTCAGCTTTGCTGACTAATTTTACAGGAGATACTTCCGTTAATACTCTGTAGTTGATGCTTCTTCTGCAGGTGCTGGTTGTTTCTTAGTCCAGGAGATAAATGTTCAGGAAAAAATCTGTGTATTTTGCTAAGATAGAAACTTTCTCAGCAGAACGGAATCTATTCTCAGCTGATAAAGAAGGTCTAAACTTTTGGTTTGTTAAGAAATCAGATATTTTTTGCTAGGGAGAAAGTTTGTGGTCGTATGATCAAACCTTTGGGGTTTGTTTGGAAAAAGGAAATAGATTCCATAAAGCAATGCCAGAAAATTCAGCGTTGGGTTGTTTTTAGCTCAGTATGATTATGAAAAACTGTATTCAAAGCTGGCAAGGAAACCTGTTTTTGGAGGTTTCTTTATTAGACTGCCGTTTGAAAGGATCACGTTTAGAGTCAGTTACACCTATGGAATATGTAAAGATAGCAAAAGTCTCTAGACTTCCAAAATTTGTCCTTGAAGGCATCATGAACATAGTGGGAAAGTGCTGTTTACCCCCAAGTAACAATAATGTTATGAGGGAGGGTTTAAAAAAACATGTCCTTTATCTGACTATATTTCAGCAAATCAGACGATTTCATAAGGATGTTTTTATTGTACAGGAAAGATGTTGTGTCAGTAAATTAAGATTAAGATATAGAGCCATCATGTTGGCCCATACGGTATAAATGCCATCAACTCAGAAGCTAGGAAGTGGGTCTGGGGCCAAAAATTATTAAATATTGCAAATTGCCAAAATTGTTTTTTTGTTTTAAAAATTTTTTAACCCGTGTCAACCCCTGACTATCTCCCCATCACGGGAAAAACCTTGGTCAAATTCACTAGATTATGCCCCCCACGGAGGGGGTATTTTTTTGGTAATTGTGGATTCCTTTTCAGAATTTTTAGATGTCACGTCACAAGTCATGACATCCACAGTTACAGTGAATTGTGAGGAAACCTTTTGAAATTTTTGGTCCAGCAGTTGGTCAGATAATCTGAAATATTTTTATCACAAAACCCGAAGTTTTTTTTTTTGTTGGGAAATAGTTTTTGAACATATTACTCGAGCCCCCACCACCCATCTTTCAAAGGTCTGGCAGAGCAGACGGCAGTGAAAAAGGGGTTTACCAAACTTAAAAAAGGATCTCTCTACCAACTAGGGGGTTTTATAAACCAGAGAAAGGGTTTCATTCATCCACTAAAGACACCACAGAAATAATTTTTAAATAGGAGTTTAAAAGTTCCGTAACCCGCTTCAAAGTCAGTCAAAGAAGAAAAATCTTTTAACATGTCTGCTGGTGCCTTTCGGGGGGATGAAACAATTTTAAGTTGATGAGCTGTGTATTCCAGGTTTTTTGGGGAAAAAAATTACCCTTTGGGTAAATGGAAATTGTGGAGGTATTGGGGGGTTAGGAATTATAAGGTGAAAGTTAGAATTTTGGGGAATCTAAAGGGAAAAGACATTCAATCAACTAACGTAAGGCAGGGTGAAAAGAAAAAACACTAATTAAAAAAACCAAAATGAAAGGAAATTGGTTGGAATTACGGGCAGTATAGGAACAGGCCCCATTAGGGTCAGAGGAATCCCCCACAACAGAATTTTTGGAATAAATTTGGGGATAGGTTAGTATGCAGGAAGACACTCCGGGAAGGGTTTGATAGAACACAGCAAGGTAGAGGAGAATTTTGCCCTGGGGACAGTGCCAACACCAATCTCGGCGTTCCAGAAGTAGTTAAACCTCCAGATGGGTTGGTTTTTTAAAAGCTTGATTATGAGAAATTTTTTTTTTTAACGATCCCACCGGGATGAAAAATAATTTAGAAAAAGGGGGAATCAGGGTTTTTAAGCTGTGAACAGGGGTTCTGTGTTACTCGAGGCGAAGCGAGAGTAAACGCAGGTGAGAAACTCGCCTTTCAAAATTTTCAAAGCCATAACGTATGCTTCACGTCAAATACAGAAATTGCAATATATAAAAAGAAGAGCGTGGAGAAGAAAGATGTGATGTCCATCTCCCTTGAAGGAATTTTTTTGAGGTGGCCCTTCCCACAGCTCAAATTATAAAGATAATACGTCAACTTACTGACCCCCTAAAAACTACCCTTTCTAGGTTGATAAAAGATCATATCACCTTTACTTTCCCACTCCTGCGTTTCTATTGCAACTTCTGTTTGAACTGTGGAGTCTACTGCGTAGGGGAAACGTTTGCTAAATTTGTCTTTCGTTATGCATTTATTTTGGGAACAAAAATTAATTTATCCACACAGTATTCGGGCGACAGCGGGAGGAGAATTTATTTTGTGTCCATCAACAAATTTTTGAAGTGGTAAGAATTTTTTTGGGAAAAAAAATGAACTTGTGTAAGAATCGCGGTAAACGTTGCACAGAGAACCCCAGCATTGCTGGGTTCGCAATGCAACCCAGCAAAGTTTTTGTGTTCAAGAAAAGAAGGTCTGTGTTAAACCCTTCTAAACGAAAATGTTGTTAAAATTTATGGGCATGTGGCAGCTAAAACCCTTCATTCCATTTGAGACCAACCTGGACCCAATACTCAATGACAATTGAAAAACAAACCAACCACGGGTGGGAAGAACCCGGGGATCGGGGTTCTATCCCACCCGTGAAGGTTTTTTGTTTTCATGACATCCTTTTTGCCACTGTCTCTTTAACCTCCAACTCTACCGACTACCAGATACCCGTTCCTGTTCCTAACACCCTTTTCCCTGACTCACAAATCTAAATCCCCGCCCTGCCAACAAACCATACACGGGGGGGGATAAAACCCGCGGTCAGAAGTTGAAACTCCAGACAGACGCTTTAGCCACTGGACCATTGGCACAAAAGACTTAAAATACCGATGGGGCATAAAAAATCTTTACTTAAGTCACGATCATCCCACACAAGTCATCACTACACGAAAAATCACACACAGAATTCATCACTACAAAAGTCGCACCCAACATCGTCATACTCATCAGTCTCAGTACTCAGCATTCTCACTCCCCAAATTCATCATATACAACATAAAATACTTCTAAACCAACCCTTCAAAAATTTCCCATACATACGTCATTACAATACACATCATTCACTAACAATTCCCATCACTAAACAACATTATGGCTACACGGTCACATGCCAATAAATTAACAACTCAACAGTAATCATACACAATCATTACTAATTCGTTCACTACACCAAAACCATTATTACCCACAATCACCCCTGAAAAGTTATCGCAAACCCCCGCATAACTAAACATTTTTACTGCCCCAAAATAAAAAACCCCAAAATCATTATTTCATTAGACAATCACTATCCCCAATTTTTCCCTCCATCATATTCACACACCTTTTAACATTCAAAAGCATACAATAAAAACATTTTGTTAACGTCCTACACAAGATTCTCATTTTCTCATAACATTCACAGATTTTATAACACATAAATCACTAAAAAACAATACCCCCTACTAACAATTCATCATACACGTTGTTTCTACAAACACTCATACTACACAACATCACTTACACTAAAACAATAACAATTATAACTATCATCAAATTAAATCACCACTCACACAATCTCATTTAAAAATTATTTATACACAATTTTTTCAAAAACCATCCTACAAAACAATCATCTTTAAATATTCACACTACACAAAAACTTTTCGCTAAATATTCAAAATACAATACCCACACACATGTCCATCACTAACAACATTCATTCACAAAACAAAATCACTTCATAAGTCAACTTTATTAAACAATTATCACTACATAAGTATCACTCACAAAGTCATTACTACACATCGTCACATCACAATAGATATCACAAAAGGGTCACACTGCACAACAGAAATAGCTAACAACGTAATCACGCACAATCACCACACAAAAAATCGCCACTAAAAAACCTTTCATCACCACAAAAAGTCATCTCTGTAACGCGTTATCTTTAAAAACAGCCATCCACCAATCATCACTATACCAATTTCAACTAGCCAACTCAACCCTACATAAGTCACACTGCGCAGAACAAAACATTCTTCAAAACCCACAATATTCCCTTGTTAGACAAAATTATACCTATCTTATATTCTTCACTACACAATCCTACTCACACATAAAATCACACAACGCATTCACTTTTTAACGTCACTACACGGGAATCATTTTTTTCCCAACAAACATTACACAACACTCATCCAAAACATCACTATTAAAATATCCCTACTCAACAATTCATCATTTACACAAGGGTTTCAAAAGCCACAACTACACAACAGTCATCACAACACTTGTCATACTGATTCTTTTTTTTTTTTTTTTTTTTTGGGTGTTATTATCATTTTGGCTCCCCCTTTACCTCGTTCCCTTTTTCCTTTTTTTTTCACGTTTTTTTTCTTCCAATTTCGGGCCTTTGTTTTTTCCCCTTTCTCCTTTCAAACTTTTCCTTATTTTTCTTCTCGCCTAGTTTTTCTTCTTGTTTTCAGATCCTAGTCTTCATCTGTGCATTTGAAGACATTTCTTCATACGTCTGGGAGAAGGGGAGATTTTACCCGCGGCTTGGATCCTTGTTCAGGTTTGATTGCCCAGTACCCGGGGCTTGGGGAGGGGTCCACAGCCCAGGATTACTGACAGGGAAAATCCTTTAAGAACACATCATTTGACGGTGGATGGTTTGTGGGAGAATTTTGGGAGCATCCCAAGAAAGTCCTCAGTTCCTTCAAGGAGTTTTTTTACCGTTGGGGCAGGACATTCCAAAATCATATGCGACGTCCGGAGCCTCGGGGACCCATCGACAATTATGTATCTTTTTTAATATTTATATAAGCCTGCTCATAAATTGCTAAAACTGTTGCCGATTTCCAGCCCGACTGGAGGGGGTAAAATCCGGATCTTTATTACATCGAGGAGTTTTGGGCCCCTTTGACTGCATGATAGGCTGGGGGGTTAACGTGGACTCCAGAAGTAATGGGGCACCCCCGGCCCTTGTAAGAAAAAAAAGGGATCTCCCTTCATTGAGAAAGTTAGGTAATGGCAATTTTTTTCTTTATTTTTTTTTGTCGGATTTAAAAACCCTTTGAGAGCTGCGGGTTTTCTTTATGGTAGCTTACCGAAAACCCCTCACCGAAGGTTCCTTTTCCAAAGAACCTTGTTTCTGTAGGGAGAAGATCTCCACCCCCTCAGATTTCGGAACTTCATTGTAAATTTATGACAATAATCCGGAAACTCTCTTTAGATTATAATCTCGGAATACACGGGAGGGGACGGGGGAATCGAACCCGGCCCTTAAAAATTGGCAGCCCGTCCCTTTATCCCTCTGCCACGGGGGTATTGTTTAAAAGAAACCCGGGAACTAATACTTATTTTTTCCTTCAGAATTTTTTCCCAATCCCCTGAAACCTGACTAGGATGATTTTGGAAGCAAGAATGTTGTGTAGTAATGTTTATGAGGTGTTTGGTTTTGTGATGGTTAATATGAGTTTTGTGCAGTGAGACTTGTGTAGTGATCAATGTGTAGGAAATTGTTTAGTGAGTATGATGGGATATTGGTATAGTGATATGACTGGAGAAAAAAAAATTGTGGGCTCTTGATTGTGGTGCTTAATGAACATTTACTTGACTGGTAGTGATGATTACGCAGAGATGATTGTGGCTACGAGAATCGGGGGTAAGAATAAGGTTAATAAGGGTGAAAGAACTGTTATGTGTGATGATTGTGTAGTGATTAATTTTGAGTGATTTTTGTTGGCAGTTATATCTGTTTTTCAGTGTGACCTAGTATGAAATCAGATGTGTAGTGAAACAGTTGTTAGTTAATGATGTATGAAAAGAATTTTGAGTGTTGATTTGTATAGGGGTTTTTTATGAAGTGCTTTTTTGTAGTGAAAAATGTTGTTATAATAAAATGCGGTAGTGATAACTGTTGTTCAGTGATGACATTTATGTTAACGTTGTTCAGTAGACATTAGTAGTGAAACGTTGTTCATGAGAATGTAGTAGTGAAATTTGTTCAGGGTGACTGGATATAATATTGTTGTAGTGATAAATTCTGTTTAGTGATATTTTTCAGTGAATAATATATTGTAGTGATGCTTTGTAGTGAAACTGGTAGTGATTGTGTGAAGATTTTAAAAGGCGCTTTTTGGGAAATAATTTTTTTTTTAAATGAAATTTGTTGGATGGGGAAATTTTTAAGATATTTTTGGTAGAAAAATTTATGACAATTGTTTGTGTGATGAAAATTTAAGATTTTGTTAGTGAAAGAAAGTAGTGTAGTGATGATTATGTTGATGATTTGTAATAGGTTTGATAAAAGGACTGGCATTTATGAATGTTGTGTAGTGAAAATGTTTATGAGGCTCTTTATAGTGAAGATCTTTGTAGTAACGACTTCGTGGTGATGCTGTGTATAATTATAATGGTATTAATGTACTGTGGATATGGTATGGTCACTATGTGTGAAATTTTTTTTTGTGGTGTTTTTTGTTTTTAGTAATATTTAATGTAGTGAAACTGTTTGTTTTGATCGCTTTTTAGAACGATTTGGGGGTGAATTTTTTGATAAGGAAGTGTTTATAGTGACCTTTTGGGTTTGAGTCTTGTGTTAGATTGCAATGATTTGTTTCAATGACTTGTAAAAATGATTTGCACGAGAATACACATAAAAATTAGTAGAATGAAGTCTGATGAAGTATTGATTTTGGCTCTTGATTGTGGTTTGTAATGAAGTGATTAAGTTTCTATAGGGTAATGTAGGTTTAGTGTTGTGTAGTTTTTAATCTGGAGCCCTGATTTTTGAGTATTTATGTGTGTAGTGATTTGTAGTGATAACTGAATTGTTGACGGCAGTTGTTTACTGATAACTGCAGTGCACGATGACTGTTTTTATAGTGATGATTGTGTGTGGGACTTTTGAATAATTTCTTTTGTAAAGATTCTGTTGGTAGTTATTTCTATTGTGAAGTGGACTTTGTATGATATCTTGTGTAGTATAAAGTTGTGTAGGAAGACTGTATTGAAGGGGAAACTTAGTACGATTGTTGTATAGGGTTAATTATGAAGTGATTGTGTAGTTAAATGTTGTGATTGATAAATGTTTGTAGTGATGTGTTTTGGGAACGAATATTGTAAAAAGTGACTTTTAGTCTGAGACTGGTTTTTATGGACGACTTATATAGTGTCGGTTTTAGGAGACTGCGTGAAGTGATTATTTGGTGACAGTTGGTGTCTGTTGTGTATGATGGGAAGCTTTTAGTGAGGCTCCTTTGGGGTATACTGTTAAAACAAATTTACGACTTTTTGTAGTATAAATGTTGTATAGTGAAATTGTTGTATTTATTTTTGGGCAAGAAATTTTAGTGTGATTGTACAGTGATATTTTTGTAGTATGAATAATTTTGTGCAAATTTTGTGAAATTAAAAAAGTTTTGTGATGATTGTTGTGTATGATGAGTTTTTTAAAAGATTTTGTTATGTAGTGGTTATTATTATTGATATGGAAATTAGTGTTGGTTGTTTTGAGTCGATTGTTGTGTAGGGTTTTTTTTAAAAATTGCTGAGAAGTGATGATGTTTTGTAGTAATGATTGTTTTTTGTGAAATTGTTAGTAGTGAATATGTTTGAAAGGATGACTGTTTTTGTGTGATTTGATGTGTAACGAAATGGTAATGACTCGGGTATTTTTACTGTTTTATAGTTAAATTTTGTTGTGCAATAAAGAATTATGTTGAACTACAAGGAAAAATATCGGAAAATAAAATAACGAATTGGGGGAAAAACTGGGGGGGGCATAATAAGAGCATTATGTTCGATGAAAAAGTGAAATGTTCCGTGACCTTGCTCGTAACTGAGTAATTTTTCCCATTTAAATTAATGAAAAGCGATTAAAACCTTGCAGCGGAAATTTTTTTCCTCGGGGGCAGGGAAAATGAGCTAATATCAACTTACGGTTTTTTTTATCTTCACAATTTTCTTAGACATAAAAAACTATAAAAAACATTTAAAACCTGATAATACTCTTTAAGAATAAGTTGGGCTGACGTGTCAATTGGGGGCGGCCTCCCCTTTCCATCCCCCACATTCTCGACACCACCATCCCAACTTACTAAGTGCTCACTTGCATTCTCTCCTCAAGTAGCTGTGTTGTGGATTGGTTTTTTTTTATCTTTTAATTAACATATCTTGTATCAGCCGGCAATCAGAAACCCGTAGGCATCCAGGTTGCTGAAGACTTACTTTATGAATCACTTTGGAATGACTGAAGCTTTACTGACTTGACCACTGACTTTATGATTGAAATTTCTGACTTGGCTACTGTTTGATGAAAATTTCTGACATGACTGACTTTATGACTGATTACTGACCCGGCACTGACTTGACTGCTTAATAATTTACTGACTTGATGACTGGGTACGGGATAATGCTGCTTAGACTTGACTGACGAATTTCTGACGCCCCGAATGATTACGACTTACGGGTTTATTACTGACTGGGCACTACTTTCGATTGACTAACTGACATCTGACTGACTGACTTGATGACTTTACTGAATAGTTTACTATTGACTTACGACTTGATTTTCGACTTGACTTACTGGCTTGACTAAAGAATTTTATGAAAGACCACTGACTTTACTTACTGACTTAAATGAAGATTTTCTGACTGAAATACTGATAACGATTAAAATTAGGGGGTTTACTGACTTAGACTTTACTCAAGAATTCTGACTTCATGAAAGACTTATGATTAATGTTGACTGATGACTATTGATTTACAGACTTTACTACTTACTGATTGGGCTGAAGACTCTAAATTGATGACGACTTTTGAATTAATTGATTGAATACTTTACAGAATTACTTACTGACTTGACTGACTGACTTTCTGACTTTAAATGATTACGACTTAACTTTCGAAGACTTTACGACTGACTTACGACTTGAATGACTTACTGACTTGATAAAAATGACTTTTGACTTGATAGAATACTTACAAAATTTACTCACGACTTACAGACTGACTTACGACTTAAACCCTGGTTTATTCTACTGACTGATTACTGACTTGACTGATGATTTACTGACAGACTGACTTAATGAGTGACTTACCCGGGTTTATGACTGTGATTTTAAATGACTGGGTGACTTGACTGACTGGGGTTTCTGCTTAATCATTGACTTTCTACTTGACTGAAAGAATTACTATCTGCTGGTGACTTAAAACGATAAAGACTTTATTGCTGACTTAAAAAACGAACTGACGATTATGACTTGATGACTTTTACTGACTGATTATGATTAAGGAATTTTTTTTGAATGGTGGCTCTGCCCCCTCCTTTTTTGGGAAATCCCCTTTTGCCCCCCGCTACCCCCCTAAGGGGATATTCCTGGTGGGTTTCCAATTTTTTCGAGTGTTGGGCCAATTTTTCATTTTTTTTTTTTTTTTTTTTTTTTTCAATTTTTGGCATCCCCAAATTTTTTAAATTAGATTCTGCCCACCTAGGGGAGATACTTTGTAGAAATTTTTCCTCGATTTTCGAATTCGTATGTTTAATATTCCATTCTGGTAAACCCAATAGTCGCACAAAAGATAAACATTTTTATTTGGTTGATTTCAAACCATTTTTTTTGGAAATAAACCCCGGGAAAAAATTTTTTCCCCCCTTTTTTTTTAGATGCTGAAATACAAGGGGTTCCCCAGGGTGCCTAGGGGGCCATCAGGGGTGGGTTGTATAAAAACCCAAAGGAATGTTTTGGTTAAGTGATGACTTTTATCAAAAAAAGGGACAATTTTTCTTTTTTATCTTAAATATTCTCCTGTACCAAAAAATTTTAACTTACACTTCAAAAGTTTTTATAAAAATTTTTCCAAAACTTTTTATACCACCAAAGATTTAATAAGTCCAAAAAAATGTCTCTACTGACTTTTATTTGTTCTTCCAGTGATCTTCACAAAATACTTTTGCTTTTAGAGCCCCAACTCTTTAATATTAAAACTCTTTTCAGATTTAAATTCCTAACTCACCTTCCTACTTTTATCTATAAGGGTGACATCAAAAAATTTAAAAGTTCAATATTCACCAACATTTACTGTTCATTTCTGGGACTCGGTACATGCAATTCTTATATCATCTCCAAATGCTTTTATAAGACTTTAAAAACCAAAAAAAATACAAAATAAAAAACAAAAAAAAACAGTTGATTACCATTTAATTTCGGTTTGGTGAATAGCAAACCTTTTGTCTTGGATCAAATATTTTAAAATTTTTTAAAAAGGGTCACTGACTCCTAGTAATTGTTTTCTCATCTTTAAATATTTAAGGTTCCTCACCAAATTTTTTGGAATTAAGTAATTTTACCGAAAAATGGCATTTTTAGTCAGCTAAAACTTATGGAGCTTGTGTATAGTTTGTTGTTCAATATAGTTCAATAAAGGGGCCAATTTTTTTTTTGCCTGTTTATATTCATAAACTTCTAATTTTTTTCTGTCTCCAACCCAAAGATCCATTAAAAGATGAAGAATTTTCCCAACCGCACTAAAATGTTTCTGTGGAAGAGGGGCAGCCACAATTTCGTAAAAATTTTGGTATCTTTTTTAATTCATTTTCCAAAACAGACTCAAAATAAGGGATAAATGTTTTCGATTACCAGTTTAAATAAAGGGGAAGTTCCCCGTGCGTCACTTCCTCGGGAAATTCACGGTTTGTGTCACTTTTCAAACATTAAAAACCCTTTTTTCCCCCTCAATGACACGTTATTTAAACCCAAAACAAGGAACAAATCTTTTCTTCATTCGAAAAATTTTTCTTGTACCTTTTTTGCGGTAGAGTTTCAAAAATAACACTAAATACAATGAATTAAAGCATGAATACAATATGAGACCCATCCCCTCTACAAAACGGGGGTTTAAATTAAAAATTTTATCAGTTTTGGGGTATTTTGTTTGATCTCCCTTTGAGATCAGATGAATAATTCGGGAATAAAACAAAACAAATTTATTTTTGTTTTTAACAACAAAACATCCATAATGAAAGAGAGTAAACGATAAATTACAAACCTAAATTATAATATTTTTGGGTTTTTTAAACCCCACTCCATGAAGATACACAAAAAAACCCCACTTCTTGAGAAACAACATAAATAATCCGTAAAGTTTGTATTTCCACCACGGGACAATTTTCACAATTTGGGCCATAATCTTCCGGGTAAGTACTGTTCTCAATAATTTAAAAATTTCCTTTTGGCAACAATTTTTTTCCGGGAAATTTTTTTTTAAACTGTCAATATATCATAACACGCACCTGTTTTCCTTTTGCTAATGAGAGAAATCACTTCCAAAATGCCCCTTTTGAGAATAATTTTCTGTAACCTCCTTGAATCTGCTGCAAACGGGAAAGAGTTACTTTTAAGAAACCATAAAATTCCAGATCTAACCAAAACCCAATGTTACTCTTAAGAATTTAAGTGTTTGTTCGAATGATCCTCAATTTCATATTTATTCAGTGTCAATTTTTTAAAAAAATTACCTCTAAACATGGGAATTAATGAAAAAACATTAATAGCCTATCTCTTTTTATTTTTACTTGCAGATTGCAAGGAACCAAAATATGCCCGATGAAATTTACTGAATTGTGTCCTGTGACAGGTGGCGAAAACTTGGTTTTTGCATCTAGGAAGGTTACACAGCATAATTCCACGTGTTTTGCGAATCAAACGCACTTTATCTTTCCCATTCATACGTATCAAAAATCCCTTCGCTCTTTATCCCCCCTCATTTTTCATTGACATTTACAAAAATTGTGGCAGTGTTCTCCCCTTTTTAAACCCTTTTAAACAAAAACAAAATTTTTTCCCGATCAAAAATACGAACAAAAAAAGGGCTTTATGTCTCTTAAAATTTGCTGCCGGGGATGTACGATCAAGAGAACTTTCAAAATCAAAACTATTCATATATATATTACTAAATGAGCATAACTAAAATTTTTAAAAAATGGAGATTTGATTCTTGGGGAGGAATACGGGGGTTTGGGTTTGATTTTACACCATCTTGTTTATAACTAACTCCTCCTGTTATGTAACTTCTTAAAAACTATGACAAATTTTTTAAACAAAAACCTTGTTTATTATTATCGTTCTAAATACCCATCAAAAATCAAAATCATCAAAAATTTTGCACATGATTTTTATTCCAAAATTTCCCTTTTATTACCCCTTACGGCACCGGCCACATAAGTCCCACCTACTCTGTCTAAGCTGAAAAACAATAAGAAACCAAATTTTTCTTTTCCAATAATGCTAATTTGTCCCCCATAATGAAAATTCATCAAAATTTTTTTTGCATGGAAGACACCCCCCCAACTATCACAACTTGATATATAACATTAAATTCTTGCCCTTTTGTGACAATTAATGTGGAAGCGAGCGCATCCCCCAAAAACCCATCATCTTTCTCGGGATCAAAAATATTTGTCTACCTCCTACTTCTTCGGAAATCCATATATGATCAAGTTTACCCTGAACTCAATTATTAAATAGATCAAAAAACCCACCCCAACCTTCCCTATTTGAAAATTTTGTCTAAAAATTTTCTAATAATACTGACCATTTTGATTTCCCTACAGTTTTGCCTCAGTTCTTAATAACTAAAAAGGGGATAAATTCTGAGGCACCCTAAAAAACAGTAAAACATCCCTAAAGCCTCTCAATCTGAGGGGTAAAATTTTTTTCGCACTGTATGTCACGTCAAAAATCTTGTATATACGTCAAATGTTCTGGGTATATCTTCCGGGGTTGGGAAATTAAACCGACTCGTGGCGATGCCCTCAGGTCTCATCACCCCTAAAATTGTTCGGACGCGCCGGGAGTTGGAGGCACAGGGGAGAAGCATTACCCCAACATGTGGTACCGGCACAGAATCATTAAGGTCTCAGAGTATTTTTAGCCTTCATCTCATTTCTGCGAGGGAAAAGTAAAAACTCATTTTCTACGTGGGAAAAATATTTTTTCGATGTACAATGTCAAGAATATAACACAATTTTATGCACACTAGGGAAAAGTCGGGAATTAAAACACAATTTTTATACAAATCGGGAATTATAAATTTACCTTTTTCTATAGCCTTCTCTCATAATGCATTCACTCGTCTAGCGGGTTTGTAATCCCTTTTAATTTTTCCATTGTGATTTCCCTTTTTGCATATCACCACCACCTTAATAACAGATTCGATCTTGTTAATGACTCTTCCTCTGACATGGCTCCCAAATTCGTTCATTCTTTTCTTAATATCTGTTATAAAGTATTCTCATTTTTTCTCATTCCTTATAACCCAAAAGTTCACAATTTTCCCCTTTCCAACCTCCCATCCTTTTTTTTTCACTTTAACCCCCGACAAATATAAGTCACAACAGGTCCAAACGGGTCACAACAAGAAAACATTTTTATACACACTTTGCACAATGTTTACAACCCCCAACGGGCACATCAATCAACAAAATCACAAGTCCCCACACACTATTGCACCAGTTTAAAACCCCCCAAACGGGTCACATGAAATACAACGGGTCACAATCACCACACCACACACTGTTGAACAATGTTTTAAAAAACCCCCCAACAGGCCATCAAAAAACAACACGCCCACGATAAACACACACACACACACACTATTACACAATTTTTTACAACCCCCCATTAGGCACACAAGACAAAAGGGTCACAAGTCACAAACAACACTAACACAATGTTTTACAATTTCCCCCCCAACAGTCCATAAAGACACAACAACACAATCACCACATACAGCACAATTGACAATTTTTACACCCCCCCCAACAGCACATGACACAACGGGTCACAAGTCCCCAACACTATTGCACCTTTTTTTAAAAAAAAACCCAACAGGTCACTTTACCAACTTTTAAAAAACTCTCAACAGAAAACGGAGTTTTTCAATGCGGGGGCAGTACAGTTCTACCCCAAAAACTCTCCTTGCTTCGGGGGTATCCCGTGTTGAGTTTTGTCAACAATGTGCCACGTTTGTAGTTAAATGTCTCCAAGCGAACCCTATAATCTCAGAAAGGGGTTTTTAAGAACATTTCCGACCCGGGCCCAAATGTCCATACCTCACCCCCGGGGTGGTAAAGAGGCAAAGACGACCCAGTTGCCCACACCCCATACCACCACTCCCCACAAACCCCCACCCCACATCCCCCAAACCCCACACACACACCCCACACACCCACACCCACCAACCCCACAACACACCCCCACACACCCACACCACCAACACCCACACACACCCACAACAAACATTAGCTGAAAATTTTCTGAAAGGGAAAAACCCTTAATATCTCAACGAATCATCTACAGTAGAATTTTTTCTGCCCTAAGACTTTAATAAATTATAAAAATATTTTTGGTTTCTTTAATTTTAATAAAACTTTTTGCAACTCATCCAGAACTTAATTTTTAGGTAAATGATCGCTTCGTAAAAACTTTTTCCTTAAAACGTGTGTTTACCCACACAATCAAGTGCGGTGTAAGACCTTCGTTCAGATTGGACAAACCCTTAAGTTCTTTTTTTCCCATCTCCAGACTTAGCCGGGAGAGGGGTGTTTTGGGGGGTTTATTGTTGCATTTTTTTACGAGAGTAAACACCCTCGGAAAAGACATGATGAAGTGAAAAGAAAGTTTTTCTTTTCGGCCACCCCCCTTGGGGGGTCCCCCTCCCCTTGGTGGCCACCCTGCCTTGGTGGTCCCCCTCCCTGGGGGGGTCACCCTGCCTGGGGGGTCACCCCCCTTGGTGGTCCACCCTCCTTTGGGGGGGTCCCCCGCCTTGGGGGGGGTCACCCTGCCTTGGGGGTCACCCTCCCTTTGGGGGTCACCCTGTTTTGGGGGTCAACCCTCCGTGGGTACCCCCCCTTTGGGTGGTCACCCTGCCTTGGGGGTCACCCTGCCTTGGTGGGTCACCCTCCTTGGGGGGCACCCGCCTGGGGTCACATTTGCCTTGGGGGTCCCCCCTGCCTTGGGGTCACCCTCCCTTTGGGGGGTCCCCCCTCCCTTTGGGTGGGTCACCCGCCTTGGGGGTCCCACCCGCCTTTTTGGGGGGGTCACCTGCCTTGGTGGGTCACCCTCCTTTTGGGGCACACTGCCTGGGGGGTCCCCTCCCTTTTGGGGGGGCACCCTGCCTTGGGGGGTCACCCTCCCTTGGGGTCCCCCGCCTTGGTGGGTCACCCTCCCTTGGGGGTCCCCTGCCTTGGGGGGGTCCCCCCTGCCTTGGGGGGTCACATCCCTTGGGGGGTCACCCCCTCCTTGGTGGGTCACACCCCTTGGTGGGGTCACACTGCCTTGGGGAATCCCAAAATTTTTAAATAATAAAAAAATAAAGAATGGAAAAGATACCAGTTTTACACTCACAATTTTTTCAACACAACATTGAAAAACACTTGGCTAATAAAACATATCAAAGGTTTACTTACACAAAGTTGACTTACATGCTAAAAATCCTCGAATCAAGAGCCGTGCGCACCTAGCTTTTCCACCACCCAGCCCATAAATTATCTAAAAACTCAGATCTTAAAACGCCCATTGAAAAAACTTTTTTTTTTTTTAATTTTGGAATATTATTCTTGCCAAAAAACAAAATTTTAAAAACTTCGACATTTAAATAAGGTAAAAAAAAATAAACATAACCCGAGGGGAATCATCTTTCAGAATAAAATTTTAGTAAAAAAAATTAATGGGTTTTCAGGGAACAAAGTTTCTACATAAAACACGAAAAAACTACAAAGAAGATATAAAAAAAAATATGTATATTTTTTTTAATTTTTTGTAAATTTTTTTTTTTTTTTTTTCAATAATCTTGTCAGAAGACCATAAAATCTTTAATATTTAATCAGTAAGCTTCATAGCTCTCCATAATTTTACATCCTCTAATTAATTTTCTGTGTTTATCTTCGACTTGTGTTTTTACGGTCCACCCTGTTTTTTACTGTGTCACACCTTCGTGGTTACTGTGTCACATTTCTGGGGTTTACGGGTCCCCTTCTGGGGTTTACTGTGTCACCTCTTGTTACTGGTCACCCCTTCTGTGGGTTACTGGTCAAAAAACCCCTTCTGGGGTTCTGTGTCACCTTCTGTGGTTACTTTCACCTTCTGTTTTTACTGTGTCACACCTTCTGTGTTTACGTGTCCCCTTCTGTGGTTACTTTGTCCACCTTCTGTGGTTACTGTTCACCCCTTTCTGCAACAAAACTTAACACACCTGGTGAACATTCTAACTAATCCCCAAACGGCCCCCTGGCAGAAAAATTTATTCAATTTAAAAAGATTCAATCCCCCTTAAAGGGGGGTTTAAATTTTCAGTTAACATTTTAAAGAATTTTTCAAACCTCGAATTTGGAAAAGCCCCAAGATTCTTGTTTCAATTAAATTTCATTACCCCCTAAAAGTATTATCCTACCCAGCATCACTTCAAAAACAGAAAAAATGATTTCAGTGCCCCAAAAAGTACAAATCCACCACCATTCTCACCCTCTAAGATTTTATTACTCTTTATCTTTAAATTTCAACCTCAAATAATACTTTGCTTAAAAACCCCTTTAAAGAAAATCAATGTTTGTGAAAAATGTAGTCAAAACAATTTCCATTAAGTCTTTGACCAATCATACAAAATGTACAGATATTTTGTGTTAAAATTTACTAACAACTTTAAAAAGCCCCTTTTTCTAATACATGACAACTAACACCCTACCTTCCACAATTCTTATTCGTAGTTTTTTGTGAAAAGGAGGTATAGGGTATATAGACAGAGATGGTAGGGTGGTAGAAGGTTATATAGTGATTTAAAGGGTCAAAAGTAGGGTAAGAAATGTGAGGTGATATGAGGACATGAAAAGAAGTGCTAAAAAATAAGGGGAAAATGTGGAAAGTATAAGTGGTGAAGGTGATTTGAAAAATAAGAATTCCCTTTAAGTTAGAAAGTCGGAAAAAAAACATTAAAATTTAGTTTAAGGGGGTGGGTTTTTATTCGTGAAAAATTGAAAAACTGATGGACGGTGCGATCACATTAACATTCCCCAATGTAAAACATTTTGTGTACTTTAAGGGGGTGACTTGAGATCTGGGATGGCCATTTTATACCCCTCGCATTTCCCAAGTATCACTCGAAAAAATTCCTTTAGATAACTAAGTCACCAGAAAAACGCCTAAAAAACGGGTAATCTAACGTGTTACACACTACTAACTCATTTATCCCAGAACGTACAAGGCCGTGAAAGTCATGAGGGTGGACCAAAAAACTGAGACAATGAAATAAAAAAACTTTTTCGAGTCAATCATAAGATGAGAAGCCTAACTTACATATGACGGCTTGTTCCTAGTTTTACAAGTGTCTTCATTTTATACCCAAATTTTCCACAAAAAAAAGCCTTTTATTGTACAATTAGTTTTTTCCTTTTTTCACTGACATCGTTCATGAGAGCCCATTTTCCCCAATTTGCTGATGTTCAAATCTGATTACAAAAATTTTCCTCAAAAGGGTTATTTTTTTAGCAATTCCCGCCCCTTACAAATGAAATTTCCCACTCCGCTCGCACCCTCTTCCTTTCCCAAAAATTAAACTGTAATTGCATACTTTCAGTATTTCAAATTTTTTTCGTCTGTATTTGGGCTTTTTTTTTTAACTAAAATTTCAATTGGGTTTAAATTTTTCTTAACCAAATTATTTCTTTACCAAAATTTTAAGGGGGAGTTTACCGGGAGAGAGTTCCGGGTCAACGCCCCCCGGCCCTTGACCACACCTCAGGGGATAGGGCATAAAACCGGGCTGTTACTGCTGGCTGCACGCAACCAAAAGTACGACCCACAGCCCGGCTGGTCAGGACCGATTTTAGGTGCTTGTCCAGTCCCACTTGAAGACAGTCAGGGGTCTTTTGGGTAATCCCCCTTAGAAATTTGGGGGGCATTGAACAGTCCGGGCCCCTGACATTTATTGGTTGTCTCTTAACTCAGTGACACCCCGCTTTTCATTGGGGGATTTTACATCGTCTGCGTCTTTTGCTTTCGTTTGTGGGTTTTTTGTGTGAAAATTTTGGGTACTACCCCTCAGTTTTTCCAGTTTGTATAAAAAAATTGCCCTCCACCTGCTTTCCGGGGAGTACAGGTTCAGGAACCTCAAGCGTTTTCCGAAAATTTGAGGGTTTTATCTCCGTTATGCGAACCGTAAGGGTTTTTTGTACATTTTTTGGGTAAAATTTCACCCCCTTGAAAGGTGTTTTTTTGTGTGCGCAAAACCCAGCCAGATAGAACAACAACCAAATTGTCATCAGGGTTGGCACCCTAGTTTTGGGTTTTCTCATTCCACATGCCCTTTTTTCAGCAATGCATTGAACCATGTTATGGCCCTTGAAGTGAGATCCCCACTGATCACTCCCAGGTCTTTGACGTTAGTTTTTCGCTCTATTGTGTGGCGGAATTTGGTATATATCGAAAAATTTTAAATTTCCCATTTTACCAAAAACGGAGAAATTTAAAATTTTCCATCGTTAAACTTCATATTGTTTCTGCGCCACGAAAGATTTGGTTTGATGTCCACCGGAGCCCTGCAGTGTCTGCAATGGAAGACACGTCATGCAATTCGGGTGCCTCTACAAGGGAAGACAGGGTGCGGGGCTGACCCCTTGTCTATGTAGTTTACGAGGGTGAGAAGAGGGGGTGAGTACTGCCCCTTGGGGAACGGATTTTTTTTTCACCTAGCCGCCCAAATTTTAACTCTGTGCTATACACTTGTGTTCTTTTATAAGGAAAATAGACCCATCTCCCCAATTTTTCCTTTTTTCCTTTAAGCACGCACTTGTGCACTTTTACCCCAGGGTGACACTTTCGAAGGTTTTTGCAAAGTCTGCATTCTTTTTTTTTTTTTTTTATTTCTAGGCATCTGGGAACCTTGTAAATTAAGACACATTCAACACGGGTATTTTTTACTGTAGACATTTCGCTATCCAGGGGCTTATAAATAAAAATTTTCCGGGGACATAACTTGAAGACGTAAACAAAAACAAAAAAAGAGGTAACAGCCCCCTCAACCTTGGAGGGGTGCAAGAGCACGTATTCTAAATTTCTAAAGCAAAGCAAGGAGCCTGGCGTTTTTTAATTAACTCGGGTGGAAAGGGAGTGTACGACGAGAGCTATACTGGTGGGCAGGTTTCCCCCAGGGGAAATAGGTCCTCCCCCAAAGAGATGGGTTGTTTTATAGTGTTGCTCTATCGTAAGGGTTTATGTACATATCCTCAGAATAAACTCAGACAACTACTAAACAACTAACCCATCTCTTTGGGTAGGACCTACTTCCACGGGGAATCCTGCCCCCATGATATACCCTCGTCTGCTAAAAAACCCCCCTTTTTCCACCTGACGTTATAAAAACGCCAGGCGTCTACTTCGCTTCAGAATCTCCACGACAAAGGGGCTCTTCGCACCAACTCCAAGGTTGAGGACTGATTACCTCATCTTCTGTACATACCAAAGTTTGCCCGGAATTTGTATTGATAAAGCCACTGGTGACGAGACCTACAGTAAGATACCGAATGTTTTCAATGTGTCTTTAAATTTCATCTTGTCGTATTTTATACCCCTTCTTTTACAAAGGGCCCCGTCCCTAGTGATCTAGTATTGGGGCAGACAGGAGCGACCTGCTCTAAACCCATCCGCCCTGGTTTGTAAATTTATGGGTATCTAGAGGGTGGCGATCTTTCTTCTTTAGACCTTTAAAAAGATTTTTATGAATGGAATTTTAGCGCTTTCCTGTAGTTCTTTGCTATTCTTTACTGCCCCCTTTTTGGATGGGGCAGTCGTTTTTTTTAGTAACTGTGGAACGACCCCCGTGTCCTGGTCCCCCTTTTCCAGGGGCAAAAGATGTGATAGGGGGGTTCTTGCATTTTTGATAACACGGAGTTCGTGAGTCTGGGCCGGGGGAAGTGAATGACAGTCATTTTATCGCCCGTTCGAAGTCATTTGGCGTCAAAAGCATCAGATAGGCTTGTGTTTACCAAAAATTTTGTGGCTCCTCTAAAAAATCATTTTTGATCTTCGATCTCAGTCTGGTTAGTGGCTTGCTAAAAACTAGTCATAATTTGGGGCTTTATACCCCCTCATTTCCTTTCGTCATCTGTGTAGGACCCATCTTTTTTAAAAGGCCCAGTACCGGGTGTTGTTCCGACTTTGATTTGGCATAAGAAAAAAATACTTTGGGATTTCTTTCGATTTTACTTAGGCTTTTTTTTCTTCCCCCATTTCCCACTCCTATAAATTCCTTTTGCTTTTGTTCGATGTTTCATTTTTCTGACAATGACCCCCTACCATTTCAATAATTGGCCTCTTTTAGCCCCTCTGTTATTCTTTTCCGTCGCCTATAAAGGGAGCACCTACTCTTTCTATTTACATCACCCCTCCCCTTTTTTTAAAGGAAAAAAGGGTAAAAAATACATCGATGCCCCAAGTTTAACTTTTTAGGCATAAATTTGGGGGGCTGTTCTTAGTCTACCTTCCAGCTTATATCTTTAGGACTTTATTTACCTGGGCCCCCTTTATGTTCTTGTTACTGAAGTTGAATTTGGTGAAGGGGGCCCTCGGGACTAATCTCTTTTTTTCGGGCTGGGCCCGCGCATACAGCTGAACCCCATTAAAATTGTAATCTAGTATATGTTTTTTATATGGGGACATTTCGTATCAATCATCATTTTTAGGAAGATAGTTAGTGTTTCCCCATCTATAGGCTCTATTTTTTGCTGGTTTAGTTGAATTTTGTGCAGAAATTTAAAGGCTGTGTGTTGTGTTAATTCTCGCAGAGCTGCCTCCCGTGTTATCACTGCAAAAAATCGTTATTTGCTATAAAATTTCCCCATTTTTGGTCCTTAAGAGAAATCCCCCGAGCAAGATGTTGGGGGCAGGAGTTGGAAGAAAAAGTTGGTCTCTACTTCCCAAGTGGGGTCGGGGCGTAAATTATCACAAAGGGGGAGAAAAAAATCTCGGGGGAAAGAAGGGTCAATAAACAAAAAAAATGCACAAAAATTATTTAATAAGCGGGAAAAAATTTTGAAAAATTATATTTTTTCAAAAAATAAATTTTAAGTTTTCGAAAAAATTAAAAATCAAATTTTTAGGACCATTTCGTAGTTGACAGATTAAACCGGTGAGGATTTAAGTCTACCCGGAAATTTGCGTACACAAATTTGTTTTTGGGGAATACCCAAAAAGTTCGCCAAACCCCTGCTACTTTTTTTCCCTGCTGCCTCTTCAAAAGTCCACTCAACATGGATACAGTCTCGTAATATTTCTCGTGTTTATTTTAAGTTAAAACCCACTGTAAAAGTTTTTCCCATTGTTAAGACCCTTAGATCAGGGTTTTCTTTTAAAATTCCCCCCATTTATATTTGTATACAAAAAATTTTCTGTGTGTTTATCCCTAAAAATTCCCCTCTTTTTTCTTCCTCTCTTTTTTGGGTTTTTCTTTTTTCCTTGAAAAACAATTGTTAGGCGGGGGGATGTTTTTTCTTTCTAAAAAATTTATTTTTTTCCCAACCCTATTTTCAATTTAAAATTTTCTACATTGTGAATGAAGTCTTGTACTGTTTTATGCAATTCCAAAAACCTTCTAATTTTATATTACTAGTTTTTTCCCGTAGCAGTCTTTAGTTTTTCTAAATTTTCCTCATTTTTTCCAACCACCTAAGTTTGTAGCAAAAAATTAGTTTTTTATAGTAGATTTTTTAGTTGAGTGTTTTGGGGAAGCGGGTGAGTGTTTAGTGCAGTGTTGGGTAAGCGGGTGAGTTTGAGTGCAGTGTTGGGTTACATTAGTGTTTGGGGTTTGTGTGGGGATAGCGGGGTGAGTGTTGGGTGTAGGTTTTGGGGATAGCAGGGGAGTGTGGTGTAGGTTTTGGGGATAGCGGGGAGTGTGAGTGTAGGTTTTTGGGGAAGCGGGTGGTGTTGATGCAGTGTTGGTATGCGGGTGAGTTTTGGGGGATTTTGGTATAGCAGGGGGTGGGTTTGGGGGTAGTGTTGGGGATAGCGGTGATTTTTTTGGGGGTTAGTGGGGGTCAGTCTCCCTGTATACACCGAGTCTTTGACTTCCCAGTCAGCCCACGGGGTCTCCTCCATATTGCTACAAAGGGGTTTTATCACACTGCTATTGTCTTCGTCCCTTGGGCCCGGGAATTAAAAAGTCTTTTTAGCGGTAAAAGGGTTTTAAAGAAGGAAGGAGACGGGTTTGTCAGTGGGGAATACCACGGATTTAGATCACTGCAAAATTGTAACGTTTTGTGGTGCACCGTCCGCTACGTCGCAGTGACGCACCACCCCCTACGAACTGCTGTACCCCCCTACCCCCACTCCCCCCCCCCATTTCTGCTCATCCAAGTACCGGTACTCTTATAAAACAGTTTCCCTTTTTTTTCCCCGTCAAAAGCAAATCTCCGCTCTCATAAAGCCATGGGATAAAAGTTCCCATCAAAAAGCATGTTTTTGCAGTCTCAAGTTGATCCGCCACGTACAACAATATTCCACTGTCTACCAATACATCATCCAATCTCCCGTCATAAAACAGATGACCACCGTCTACAACAAAAGGACATGATCCATACTTCTCCTTTAAAAAGCAGATATTTCCCCGTATCATAAAGCAGAGATCCCTGTGCTCCACCTAAAGCAATTTTCTGGTTTTCATAAAGCAAAATCCCCCCGAACCGCTGTCTAAACAGATTTCTCCTTGACTAGCCGTTCCCAGTATGGTTTATTAAACAGGTATTTACGGTCGCAGTAACGTGCTCCACCGGTGGGGCCGAATAAAACATACATACTGCGTGCAATTTTTCCCATCTTAACACAAATTTTTCATAACGTGGGAGTGAGACACGTCACGGTGGCAGTCAAACCAAACATCGCATACGTTCCCCTCTCCTCCTCATTGCGGTATTTGTGTATTGTTTCGCCACATAAACAAAATCCCGTTCTTTTAAAAACCCGGGGTTTTTTATTTTTAAGAGATCCCCAACTTTAAAAAAAAATTGCGGGTTATTTCTACCGATACGAAAAACAAAAAATTCTTGGTAAACTGACAAGGAATATTCCGTTACAACAAGAGGCTGTGACAAGACTCCTAATTTTAGTATTTTATTCTTTTTTAATGGGAAACGAAAAAAGCTACTTTTGTTTATTAAAGTACTAAGAACAACGAGGAAAAAATGTGCGAGAGGTCGTAAGGCAGGCTCCCAGACCTAATTTAAGCTTCAAAGAACGCCTGGTAATTTTCTGTGCTTTACGGCACAACATCTTACATTCACAGCTGCCCTCACCAACCCAAAATTTATAATAAAAGATTCTACATTATATATATTCCCACAAGGGGGGTCCTTTATACAGGGGTTTTTTTGGTTCAAAAAAATTGAACATTTTTTTTTGTTGTTTAAGTCTGAATTGAGGGTCCATGTTTCACAACGTTGCATTACCCATTTTCTTTTGTGCTTCAAAACATTTATAAGATAATTTTTTTTTATTTTGGAGAAGCCACAACCTAAAAGAGGTTCAGCCTTAGTGTCGATCTTGGGGGAATGAAAACCCCATTTCAGTGATTCATAAATTTTTTCTTCAGAGGCGTTTCTGACTAATAAGCACAAATCAGACAGGAACCCCCCTGTTGCACAAATCGACAGGATCCCCGTTTGCACAACCAGACAGGTTCCCCGGTTGCACAACTCAACAGGGATCCCCGGTTGCACATCCCTACAGGTATCCCCGTGTTGCACAGCTCATACAGGAAACCCCTTTGCACAACCAGACAGTACCCCGTGTTGCACAATCAGACAGGTTTCCCCTGTCGCACAACTCAACAGGAAACCCCCTGTTGCACAACTCAGACAGGGATCCCCGTGTTGCACAACTCATACAGGTATCCTCGTGCTGCACAACCAACAGGGATCCCGTGTTGCACAAATCAACGGGATCCCCTTTCACAACCATACAGGATCCTCGTGCGCACAACTCAGACAGGATCCCCCTTTCACAACCAGACAGGTACCCCCCTGTTGCACAACTCAAAAAGTATCCTCGTGCTGCACAACCTAAAGGGTTCCCCGGTTGCACAACTCAACAGGTTCCCTTTGCACAACTCTAAAAGGTATCCTCGGCTGCACAACTCAGACAGGTATCCCCGTTTTGCACAAATCAACAGGTACCCCTGTTTCACAACTCATACAGGAAACCCCTGTTTGCACAACCGACAGGTATCCCCCGGTTTCACAACTCAACAGGGATCCCGTGCTGCCAACTCAACAGGTATCCCCCCGTTGCACAACTCAGACAGGGATCCCCCTGTTTCACAACTCAACAGGTATCCCCGGTTGCACAACTCAGACCCTGTACGTCAATGCGGTTCGGCAGAATGTGGGAAGATACACAATCAGTTAAATATTCCCATTCAAGTGAATCAGAATGGAATTTTCAAATTCACATTACATAAAATCAAAGTTGTCAATAAAATCGCAAATTAGGACATACAAACCACTAAAATAAGTTCGACCTTCCCTTTTCACCAAATTTAAAGCAAAACGAAAAGAATTCCGTTTTTAATTTACAGACAAACATACCTAAAATACTCCAACACATTTAAATTTAAAACCGAGACAATAAAATCATAAAAACACCCAAAAAGGATGATGCACTCGAAATTAAACCTAATATTCAAAACAATTTTAAATTCCCATTTTTTTCCCCAAAACCGCAAATTGGACAAGTTCAGGCCCAAAATTTAAACTAAACTTTAAAATTACCAGCGGGAAAGTTTAAGTTTGCATGTATATCTTTTTTTTTTAAAAAAAGCGAAAATAAAGTGAACAATACAATAAAGTAAGTTTTTTTTATTTTCACTAAAAGAAACATTCTCTACTCTTTCTCAATTTAAAAAAATTTAATATAAAACTCCATATTTTAAAAATTTCCAAAAATTTTTAAAATCGAGGTGAAAATTCCTTTAATGAAACTCACCAGCACTAAAAGTCTGAATCCAACAGAAGAAGCTTCCTTTTTATTGCACAGGATCAACAAGAAGTCCGCCTATATACCAAAGACTAAGAAATTTTCAGCCATTTAAAAATAAAACACCATTTAAAAAATACCCTTCTTAAATTCTTTATTATAATAAAGGAAAAACGCTAAACCACAGGAGACATAGCCCCCCACGGAAAGGGGGGGCTTTACATTCAACCAGTTGAAGGCAGGGGAACCATTTTTCCCTTTGGGTCAAAAGCCCCCCATCAGCATAAAAAAGAAATAATGTAGCCCCCTATAAACGACCCAGAAATAAAAGGTTTTTGAGTTTAAATCGAAAATTTTGGAGAAAAAAATTTTAATGTTTTAAAAAGAAAAATTCAACAATGTTTTAAAAGAAAAACAAAAATTTTTTTAAATTGCCTTCCGTTCCATTCTTTCAAAAACTTGACAAATTTCAATTAATTTTATTTACAATCCATTTCATAAAAAAGCTTTTTAAAAAGGGAAAATGTCAAAACCCTACGGAGAAAATTAAAAAATTGCAATTGCCAAACAACCATTTCGGGTTTTTTAGGGGCGATCAAAGCATCCTCTAGCTAAAACCTGCAACTAACTAATGAAGTTGGCAAAGAAATTTTTTAAAACCAGTGACAGTCCCAATTTATTTTTTTAAAACCCACCACTGACGAAAGCAATATTTGGGAATGTCATTATTCAATAAAATTTGCAAATTACACTAAGGTGAGAAACATATAGATTGTTTTGTTAACCCCACAGTGTGTGAGAGCGTGTAGGTTTTTACTGTTTTTCCACACGTGTGTGAGAGCTGTAGGTTGTTTCTGTTATACCACACGGTTTGAGAGTCGTGTAGGTTGTTACTGTTATACCACACAGTGTGTGAATCTGTAGGGTTTTTACTATTATACCCCCCAAATGTGTGAAGTCTTATTTTTTAAGTATACCACACAGGTTTTTGAGTCTGTAGGTTGTTTACTGTTTTAACCACACAGTGGGGAAGGGCGTGTAGGTTGTTTCTATTATACCCCACAGTGTGTGAGAGTCTGTAGGTTGTTACGTTTTTTACCACCAGGTGGAGAGTCGTTAAGGTTGTTACTGTTATAACAAACAGTGTGTGAGAGTCGTGTAGGTTGTTACTGTTATACCCCACAGTTTTGAGAGTCTGTAGGTTGTTCTATTTTCCACACAGTGTTGAGGTCGGAGGTTGTTACGTTATAAACCCCACATGTGGAGGTCGGAGGTTTTTACTTTATACCACCCGTTTGGGGAGATCGGAGGTTGTTACGTTATACCCCACAGTGTGTGAGGTCGTGTAGGGTTTTTACTGTTATACCCCCAAAAGTGTGTGAGATCGTGTAGGGTTTTTACTGTTTTTACCACACAGTTGGAGATCGTGTAGGTTGTTACTTTTTAAACCCCACATGTGGAGAGTCGTGTAGGTTGTTACTGTTTACCCCACAGTGTGTGAAGTCGTGTAGGTTTTTACTGTTAAAAACCACACGTGGTGAGAGCTTTAGGTTGTTTCGTTATACCAACTGTGGAGAGTCTGTAGGTTTTACTGTTTTACCCCACAGTGGTGAGGTCGTGTAGGTTTTTTACGTTATACCACACGTGTTGAGAGTCGGTAGGTTGTTACTGTTATACCACCATGGTGAAGCGGAGGGTTTTTTACTGTTTAAACCCCCACAGTGTGTGAAGTCGTGTAGGTTGTTTTCTTTATCCAACAGGTGTGAGAGTCGGTAGGTAAATTTCGTTTTACCACACAGTGGGAGGTCGTGTAGGGTTTAAATGTTAACCCACATGTTGAAGCTGTAGGGTTTTTACGTTAAAACCACCAGTGTGTGAGAGTCTGTGGTTGTTACTTTATACCAACAGTGTGGAGATGTGTAGGTGTTTCTGTTATAAACCCCACATTGTAGAGTCGTGTAGGGTTACTGTTTTTAAACCCCACAGTTTGAGAGTCGTGTAGTTGTTACTGAAAAACCCCAGAGTGTTTGAAGTTGTAGGTTGACTGCGTTTTTACCCCAGTGTGTGAAAGCGCTTAGATTTTTTACTGTTTACAAAAAAGGTTGAGAGTTTTGTAGGTTGTTACGTTATACCCCACATGTGTGAAATCGCTTAGATTGTTCGTTATACAAACAAGTGTTGAAGTTTTGTAGTTTTACTGTTAAACCACACAGTGTGGAGAGTGGTAGGTTGTTTTCTGTTTTTAAACCACACAGTGTGTGAGAGTCTGGGGGGTGTTATATTATACCCACGTGTGTGAAGTCGTGTAGGTTTTTTACTGTTAACCACACAGGTGTGAGGTCTGTAGGTTGTTACTGTTATAACACACAGTGTGTGAGAGTCGTGTAGGGGTTATGTTTTACCAACGGTGTGGAGCGTGTAGGTTGTTACTATTTACCCACAGGGGTGAGATCTGGGAGGTTGTTTCTGAAAACCACCAGGTGTGAAGTCGTTAGGTTGTTACTGTTATACCACACAGTGGGAGAGTCGGTAGGTTTTATGTTTAACCCCCACAAACAAAAAAATCCCCCAAAAAAGGTGTGTGAGACGATTGTTTTAAGGGTGTTTTACGTTATACCCCCCGGGGGGAACTTAACAAAAACACAGTGTGTGAGAGTCGTGAGGTTGTTACTGTTTTACCAACAGTGTGTGAGAGTCGTGTAGGTGTTACGTTATAAACAAATCAAAAAAAAAACAAAAACCCCAAAAAACAATGATGACCATACCACAAGTGTGAAAATCGTGTAGGGATGTTACTGTTATCCCCAAAAAAGTTGTAAGAGGTAAAATTTCTTTAAAAAAGGGGGTTAAACGTTTTTAAAAAAAAAATTTTTTTTAAAAACAGGGGGAACCAAAAAAAAACACCAAACCATTTAGTTGTAGAATTTTTGTATTGTTTTTTCCCATCCCTCAACAATTTCACACTATTCCCCTTTTGTGGGGGTTTTTCTGTTTTTTCCCAGAAACAGCAACAGAACAAACCCCCAACGAAAAAATGTTGTAAATAGCGTGAGGGAAAACCAAACCAAAATTTGGAAAATCCCAAAAAAAAGCTATAAGCAAGGGGAAAGTCGGGCCCCGCGCAAACCCCGAATGTAAATTAAAAAAAAAGGTTAACGTACCCAAAAAAAACATTGGAAAGTCTGGGGAAAAACAAAAAAGGGGGAAAAAAAAAAAATTTAAGCAACCATAGCATTCTCCACCCTTTGGGGCCAAGGGTTTTTCCAAAAAAGGAAATTAATAAATGATCAAAATTTCCAGAGGGCGTAATATTCAAGGAAATACACAGTTCAATTTCTGTGCCATCTATTTGGTTAATACCAGATGCAGTACGACACCGTCCCGGCAAGAACCACGATCACCATTTTGCTGCCAGACAAGCAAGTATCATCTATTATGTGATAGAAATTTCAGTCCCATAGCTCCAGGTATTCTGCCATAGCTGGACGTTAAAGATCCACTCACCCCTAGAAAGTCTTGAAAACCAGAAATTGAATCATTAGCATTCAGTACGGAACAGAAATTGGTACCAAGCAACAGTCGAGGCGTGTGAGAAAGTAATTGTTAGCAAGACTCCGTGAGTACAAGAGTAATTAGTCAGCAGCGTTCAACAATAGCCTAGATAGGGAATAGTTGCATAATAGTAAATACAAGCTAGGAATGCGTTATGTCCCAAAGGCCTAACACAGCTAAATCAGGAAGAGGGGATACGGTAGAAACGGCAGGTGCTCATGTACGGAAGACGTATATCCCTTACATCTACATGCGTGCGCACACAGGCAAAACTATTCATCACATCCAAATGACCAAAATACATGTGTGTAGAGAGGGAGAGGGAGAGAGAGAGGGAGAGAGAGAGAGGGAGAGAGGGGGAGAGAGAGGGAGAGAGGGAGAGGGAGAGGAAGAGAGAGAGAGGGAGAGGAAGAGAGAGAGGGGGAGGGGAAGAGACAGAGGGAGAGAGAGAGAGAGAGAGGAGAGAGAGAGGGGGAGGAGAGGGAGAGGGATAGAGAGAGGGATAGAGAGAGGGAGAGAGGGACAGAGAGAGAGAGAGAGAGAGAGAGAGAGAGGGATAGAGAGAGAGAGAGAGAGAGAGTGAGAGAGAGAGAGAGAGAGAGAGAGAGAGAGAGAGAGAGAGAGAGAGAGAGGAGGGAGGCAGGCAGGCAGGCAGGTAGGTAGGTAGGTAGGTAGGTAGAGAGGCAGGCAGGCAGGCAGGCAGGCAGAGAGGCAGGCAGGCAGGCAGGCACTGCAATGGATCAGAGAATACATGGCAGGAAGGCAACAACCAGACATGGTACACAACGAGGTGTCAGAGTGGGCGCCTGTGACGAGCGGGGTTCCACAGGCATAAGTCCTAGCACCAGTGCTGTTTTTGGTAATATGTGAATGACATAACGGAAGGAATAGACTCGAATGTTTCCCTGTTTTCAGATGATATGAAGTTAACAAGGAGAATTAAATCGGATGAGGATCAGGCAGGACTACAAAGAGACCTGGATATGCTGCAAGCCTGGTCCACATACTGGCTCCTCGAATTTAACCCCACCAAGTGCAAAGTCATGAAGATCGGGGAAGGGCAAAGAAGACCACAGACAGAGTATAGTCTAGGGTCTAGGTGGCCAAAGACTGCAAACCTCACTCATGGAAAGGATCTTGGGATGAGTATAGTACCGAGCACATCTCCTGAGGCACACATGAACCAGATAACTGCTGCAGCATATGGGCACTTGGCAAAAATAAGAATAGCGTTCCGATACCTCAGTAAAGAATCGTTCAAGACTCTGTAAACGGTGTACGTCAGCCCCATACTAGAGTATGCAGCACCAGTTTGGAACGCACACCTGGTCAAGCACGTCAAGAAATTAGAGAAAGTGCAAAGGTTTGCATCAAGACTAGTCCCAGAGCTAAGGGGAATGTCCTACGAAGAATGGTTAAGGAAAATAGGCCTGAAGACACTGGAGGACAGGAGGGTTAGGGAAGACACGATAGCGGCTTATAAAATACTGCGAGGAATTGACAAGGTGGACAGAGACAGGATGTTCCAGAGAAGGGACACAAAAACAAGGGGTCACAATTGGAAGTTGAAGACTCAGATGAATCAAAGGGATGTTAAGAAGCATTTCATCAGTCATAGAGTTGTCAGAAGATGGAATAGCCTGGTGAGTGATGTAATGGAGGCAGGATCCATACATAGCTTTAAGAAGAGGTACGGCAAAGCTCATGGCGCAGGGAGAGAAAGGACCTAGTAGCGACCAGCGAAGAGGCGGGCCAGGAGCTGCGAATCGACTCCTCCAACCACAATTAGGTGAGTACACACACACACACACACACACACACACACACACACACACACACAACAAGGAGAGGTATTCATAAGCTGTCTCAGGAAAAATAAAACTCCAATTTCATCAATGAAAATAACAAATTGCGATACACACAGCCTAAATCAAATTCAAACCTTCGACCAAGAGCCACAAGCTTTGAAACGAAGCTTGAGAGACCTTCTTGTATTATCTCAGAGACCAGTTTCCTAAAATCCATCGTACGTTAAATATGAAGCTATTCAGAAATTGCATTATCAAGTTAAATACCTGGAAGTGTTGAGAAGCTAATCGGTGAGGCACTCGGAAATTACCTCTAGAAAACCAGTATGTCAGATTCTCCAATATCGTTCATATCGTTCTTCTAGGTTAAAAAATTTAAGTTTTATTTAGACTTTAGGCATATAATCATTTTTTTTACGAAGTACTTGAGTTCATATATATGTAACAGACACATATATGTTTACATAAAAAAAACTACTAGGTAAATACTAAGTAATTTCTGATCAAGAGAGACATTCTTCAGTAATTCCAGAGAAAACATGAAAAATAAAACTCACATTAAAACTTAGACTCCATAAAATTAAGGAAAAGCCTGAAGAATGAGACACTTATTTAACATTTGGGAATATTTATTGACTGGTGAATCCACTGTGTGACTTCATCAGTCCAATACAAAGCATAACAGTGTAAGGTTCTTGGGTTTAATGAGGGTGTTAGAATCTATTAGGTTTCTTGAGAAGGTTGACAGATTCTCTGCTTCGTGTGTGTTGTTAGTTACAACTTGTATACTTCATGTGTGTAGGGAGGTACACAGGACACCAGTGTCCAGATATAGGGATTACCATTCTCTGATAGTCCTCTCAATATAATACAACTAGGAATATGTATTTATGTTCTTAGAATTGTTATCAGGTAGACCTGGAACAAGTTCTCAAGTAGACCTGGGAGACCTGGAGCAAGTTATCAGGTAGACCTGGGAGACCTGGAGCAAGTTATCAGGTAGACCTGGGAGACCTGGAGCAAGTTATCAGGTAGACCTGGGAGACCTGGAGCAAGTTGCCCAGACCTCACACCAGACACATTAAATGTTTACAAAACCTATGAATTACATTGATGTCAATGTAATAGTTTTTTTTTCCTATATATTCCACAAGCCTCTTTGCTCTTCCATCCCATTCCTTTTTTCTTTCCTTTTCACTCTTTAGGCTTCTTCTATTTCTCCAATACATTTTATCTCCTTTTCCTAACTTTTCCCACTTAACTCATGTATATACTTCATCTCTCCCTAGTCTCTCCTTCCATCCATATCTCTCCCTTTCTTGTCTTTTGTTATTTTCTACTTTCTCTGTCTCGTCTCTTCTTTTTCCCTATCCCCTCCCTGTTTCTTTCTGCCTCTTCTGCTCTCTTTTCCCTCTCGTCCCTCTCTTTCCTCTCGCCGATTTTTCACCATCCCTTCTTACCAATCTGTCTCCATCCCTCCCTCCCTCTTTTTTTTTACACAGGGTTTGACAAGGTTAAGGATCCCAAGCTTTATTGACAAGCTATTTACAGGTTAAGGATTCCTAACTTTATTGTCAAGCTAGGAGCTGTTACCTACATCAGCTTATTTGAAAGGATTTTTATTGTTATGAGACATACAAGTAGAGAACAGGATGAAGCTGGAGCCATCTGTGGGCCAGCATTTTCATTTGATCAACTGACTTTATCTCGTTGATATCATTATGCTGTACGAATGTGTTCCATACTCGATTCATCCTGAGTTAATGATCTCAGATGGAGAATGTTCTGGGAAAAGGGGTACAGCCAGATGAAGTTGGCTTTCTGCCCCCTCTTGTGGCATAAAAACTTGTTTCTCGCGTCCCCGAAGTGGACCAAAAGTGGGACTTTAACAATAGGCCTTTTACTAACAGTAAAAGGCCAACCATATCCCCCTTTTTGAAGGCTTTCTGAAAGACGGATCTACCAGGGGGGTCCAGCGAGAGATGAGACTCTTTCTTTGTTCTCCACCTGTCAAGCAGTCTCAGATGAGAGGGGGGGTGGGAAACCCAAAAAGTGGAGCATATCAAAATTTGACGTACTTGGCCTCGTACAATCTTCAACCCCCCACTGTCAAGCGATGCAGATACGGCGAAGTGCTGTAAGCTTCCTGGTGACTTGTTTGCAAGATTTTCAACATGGTTCTTTTAGGGGTTGTTTTAAATCAAATTTCACCCCAAGATATCAACCCCTCTCCAGGTGCCCCAAAACCCCCCCTTTTATCCCCTTTCTCGACCACATTACCATCAGGTGCCTAAACATCACATTTTCTTTTTTCAGGGCAAAATTTACTTTCCATTTATTTCCCAAGATTTTTTAAACTCTTTCTGGGATTGAGTAGCTTAGAGCAGGGTGGCATTTCTTCTCTTGGATAAAATGAATGTCAGTGTACAGTCAACTGATATGCTGTGAAACTGGGTGAGGTGAAAAGGTCGTTGAAGGCACCATAACAATGGCCCCCGCACGCTCCTGGGAACACTTTCCACAATAGGGTGTCTTCTAATTCCGTTCCTCTTCTCCTCTCTCTCTCCCCCTCTCTCCCCTCTCTCTCTCTCTCTCTCTCTCTCCTCTCTCTCTACTCCTTCTCTTTCTCTTCTCTCTTTCTCTTCTTTTCCCTTTCCTTTT
>NW_026506524.1:0-19927 GCF_026875155.1 Cherax quadricarinatus
TAAATGTTTCAGTAAACCATAAACAGAGTAACTCGATCAAATGCTCATGTAACGACTGACATGTAACTCGGGGTCAGTATGCTTAAAGTGAACGACATGACAGTGTAACTCGGGTCAGTAGTGCTTCATGTGAACGACATGACAGAGTAACTCGAGTCAGTAATGCTTCATGTGAACGACATGACAGTGTAACTCGGGTCAGTAATGCTTCATGTGAACGACATGACAGAGCAACTCGGGTCAGTAATGTCTCATGTGAACGACATGACAGAGTAACTCGAGTCATAATGTCTCATGTGAACGACATGACAGAGTAACTCGAGTCAGTAATGTCTCATGTGAACGACATGACAGTGTAACTCGGGTCAGTAATGCTTCATGTGAACGACATGACAGAGTAACTCGAGTCAGTAATGTCTCATGTGAAGGACATGACAGAGTAACTCGAGTCAGTAAGTCTCATGTGAACGACATGACAGAGTAAACTCGAGTCAGTAATGTCTCATGTGAACGACATGACAGAGTAACTCGGTCAGTAATGTTTCATGTGAACGACATGACAGAGTAACTCGAGTTAGTAATGCCTCATGTGAACGACATGACAGAGTAACTCGGGTCAGTAATGTTTCATGTGAACGACATGACAGAGTAACTCGGGTCAGAAGTCTCTCTCTTCGAAGATGACGTAAAACTAATAAGAATACAAATAGAAACACATCACAGATAAATCTGGAAAGTTGCAGATTGATCAATAAGTCAGTGTTGGAATTTAACCCCAGCAAATGCAAATTTATGAAAATCATTAAAGGACAAAGAAGATTAGAAACAGTGAGAGGCTCGTGGGCAAAGATTACAAAACTCCTTGAAAGAGGAGGACCCTAGGGAACAGAGGTCCCAGGATTTCGGCGAGACACAGAACTGAATAACCGCTGCAGCAAAGACTGACAAATTTGAGGGAAGCTTTGAGGAACCTCACAGAGGCATTCATGATAATACACAGCAATATGTCAGTCAGGCCCAACTTAGAGTATGAAGCGCCAGTATGGAACCCGCAGTCGATACACAATGTCAAGAAGCTGAAAAAAAAATCATAAATGTACAATTGTAAGGAGACTTAGTGTCAAGCTGAGAGGCATGAGCTGAGAGGCATGAGCTGAGAGGAGAGACTAGAGGACAAAACCTGACGACACTAGTGGACAGAATGACCAAAGGTGACATGATTACAACGTACGAAATACTGAGAGGAATTGAAAAGGTGGAGAGAGCGAAGTATGTTTGAGAAACGTCAGGTAAACCATGACACAACTGCAACTTAAAACACGAGTCACAACAATGTTAACTCTTCTTTAAGCTTAAATAGTCAGGGTATTGAGCAGCCTAGACAGCCAAGTGTAAAGTAGCATTCATACATAGATTTAAGAACTGGTATGACAGGGCTTAAGCACCAGGAGTCAACCCAGCAGCTGTCAGCGAAGAGCGGGGGTCAGGAGCTAGACAAATAATAAAGCACAACCCTCAAACATCCCTGCACATCCTCCTACCCCCCACACATCTTCCCATACCCCCACACAGCTATCCCATACCCCCACACATCCTTCCACATCCCCATTACATCCTCCCACACCACCACACAGCTACAAACACCCCCCACACAGCTTCCCATACCCCCACACATTCTACACCTCCATACATCCCCCCACACCCCAACAGCCTCCCACATCCCCACACATCCTCCCAAACCCCCACACATCCTCCAACACCCCACACAGCCTCACACACCCCCACACAGCCTCCCACACCCCAACACAGCCTTCCACACCCCCACACACCCTCCCACACACGTGCATCCTGAGAGAGATTTTGGTTGCAGGGGTCTTTCAAGCCCCCGGGCCCCGCCCCCAAAACTAAACGCAAACTAGTCCCAACTCTCTCCCTGCTCCCTGAATTTTTACCAAACCTCGTCCTTAAAACTTTTAAAGGGTTTTTCCGGGCCCCACCACACCCATTTTGCTGGGAAAAATTTCCAAAACCTGACAACTCTGGGACTGAAGAAATACTTCCTAACATCCTGTTACTCTTTTCTGACCCTTAAACCCCAAATTTTGTGACCCCTTGTTGCTGTGTCCCCATCTCGGGAACATCCTGTCCCCCTGTCCACCTTATCAATTCCTCCCCGTATTTTTTATGTCTTTACATGTCTCCCCGCCCTTTCCTGTCCTCCCAGGGCCCGCCCAGGTGTGTTTTTTGGTGTGTGTGTTTTTGGTGTGTGTGTGTGTGTTGTGTGGGGTGGGGGGGGGGTTTTGGGGGACACCTTCCATTTATTGTTGGTAAAGGCCTAGTTGCAGCGCCAAACAGCGGGCCCACCTTTTTTGAACCGGGGGCCTTTTAAAATTTTTAAAATTTTTTTAACCGGGGGCTTTCACTTTCAAAAACAAATTTCCCTTTTCCCTGCCTACTATTTCAAAAAAATTTCAAATTTTCCCCTTTGGGTCATAAAAAAAATTTTAAATTTTTCCCTTCCTTGCCCCCCCATTTGGGTTTTTATTGGCCTGCCCCCCCCCTCCGCCTCCCCCTCCCCTCCTCCCTGCCCCCCCCCCCCTGCCGCCCCTCCCCCCCCTTTCCCCCCTCCCCTCCTGCCTGCCCCCCCCCCCCTGCCTCCCCTCCCCTCCTGCCGCCCCTCCCCTCCGCCCCCCCTTTCCCCTCCTGCCCCCCCTCCCCCCCCTCCCGCCCCCTCCCCCCTGCCTCCCCTCCCCCCTCCTCCCCGGGCCCCTCCCCTCCTGCCGCCCCCCCCTTCCCCTGCCGCCCCCCCCTCCTCCCCTGCCCCCCCCCTCCTGCCTCCCCTCCCCTCCTGCCACCCCCCCCTCCTGCCTGCCCCCCCCCTCCGGGCCGCCCCCTCCCCTCCTGCCTGCCCCCCCCCTCCTGCCTCCCCCCTCCCCCCTCCTCCCCTCCCCCCCCCCCCTGCCTCCCCCCCCCTCCCCCCCCCCCCCTCCCCGCCCCTCCCCCTCCCCCCCTGCCCCTCCCCCCTCCTGCCCCCTCCCCTCCCGCCTGCCCCCCCCCCTGCCGCCCCCCCCCTCCGCCCCCCCTCCCTCCGGGCCTGCCCCTCCCCCCCCCTTCCCCCCTGCCCCTCCCCTCCCCCTTTCCCCCCCCCCCTCCTGCCCCTCCCCCCTGCCTGCCCCTCCCCCTCCCCCCCTGCCCCTCCCCCCCCTCCCCTGCCCCCCCCCCCTCCCCTGCCCCCCCCTCCTCCGCCCCCCCCCTCCTCCTGCCCCCCCCCCTTTCCTGCCCCATCCCCCCGCCTGCCCCCCCTCCTCCTGCCCCCCCCCCCCCCTGCCTCCCCTTCCCCTTTCCAGCCTGCCCCCCCCCTTCCTGCCGCCCCTCCCCCCTGCCTGCCCCTCCCCTCCTCCCGGGCCCCCCCCCTCCTGCCCCCCCTTCCCCCCTCCTGCCCCCCCCCTTCCTGCCTGCCCCTCCCCCCCTTTGGCCGCCCTCCCCCCCCTTTTGCCTCCCCCTCCCCTCCTGCCAGCCCCTCCCCTCCTGCCTCCCCCTTTCCCCTCCTGCCTGCCCCTCCCCTCCTGCCCCCCCTTTCCCCCCTCCCTGCCCCTCCCCCCCTTGCCGCCCCTCCCCCCCCTGCCTGCCCCCCCCCTCCTCCCTGCCCCTCCCCTCCTCCTCCCCCTTTCCCCTCCCCCTGCCCCTCCCTTTCCTGCCTGCCCCCCCCCCTCCTGCCCCCCCCCCCCTTCCTCCCCTCCCCCCCTCCCCTCCCCCCCCTCCTGCCTGCCCCTCCCCTCCTGCCCCCCCCTCCCCCCTGCCTCCCCCTTCCCCTCCGGCCCCCCCTCCCCCCTCCCCCTCCTGGCCTGCCCCCCCCCCTGCCCCCCCCCCTCCGCCCCCCTCCCCTCCTGCCCCCCCCCCCCCTCCACCCCTCCCCCCTCCCACCCCCCCCTCCCCTCCCCCCTCCCCCCCTTTTGCCTGCCCCTCCCCTCCTGCCTCCCCCTCCCCTCCCCCCCGACCCCCTCCCCACCTGCCTCCCCCTTTTCCCGTCCTGTCTGCCCCCCCCCCTCCTGCCTTTTCCCCACCCCACCCCCCAGCCCCTCCCCCCCTCCTGCCCCTCCCCTCCTGCCACCCCCTTTCCCCCCCTTTGCCTGCCCCCCCTTCTCCCTTTGCCCCCCCCCCCCCGGGCCGCCCCCCCCCCTCCTGCCTGCCCCTCCCCTCCTGCCTGCCCCTCCCCCCCTGCCCCTGCCCCCCCCCCTCCTGGAGCCCCTCCCCCCTCCCGAGCCCCCCCAAAAATCCTGCCTGCCCCTCCCCCCTGCCTGCCCCTCCCCTCCTGCCGCCCCCCCCCTCCTGCGGTCCCTCCCCCCCCCTCCCTGCCAGCCCCCCCCCCTCCGCCTTCCCCCCCCCCTGCCTGCCCCTCCCCTCCTGCCGGCCCCTTTCCCCTCCTCCCTTTCCCCCCGCCCCTCCTGCCTCCCCTCCCCCCTGCCTCCCCCTTTCCCCTCCAGCCTGCCCCTCCCCTCCCCCCCCCCCCTCCCCCCCCCTCCCCTTGGCCCCCCCCCCTCCTGCCTGCCCCCCCCTTTGGGCCCTGCCCTCCCCCCCCTTGCCTGCCCCTCCCCCCCGGGCCTTTCCCCTCCCCCTTCCGCCGGGCCCCTCCCCTCCTGCGAGCCCCCCCCCCCTTTGCGAGCCCCCTCCCCCCCTCCCCTGCCCCCCCCCTCCTCCTGCCCCTCCCCTCCTGCCTGCCCCCCCTCCTGCGTGCCCCCTCCCCCCCTTTCCACCCCCCCCTCCTGCCTGCCCCCCCCCTCCTGCCTGCCCCCCCCCTCCTGCCTGCCCCTCCCCTCCGGGCTGCCCCTCCCCTCCTGCCTCCCCCTCCCTCCTCCCCTGCCCCCCCCTCCCCCTCCCAGCCTGCCCCTCCCCCCTCCCTGCCCCCCCCCCCGGGCCCTGCCCCTCCCCCTCCCCTGCCCCTCCCCCCCGGGCCTGCCCCTCCCCTCCTGCCTCCCCCCCCCCCTCCCCTGCCCCCCCCCTCCGGGCCTCCCCCTCCCCCCCTGCCCGCCCCTCCCCCCCTTTGCCTCCCCCCTCCCCCCCTGCCTGCCACCCCCCCCCTGCTCCCCCCTCCCCTCCTCCCGCCCCTCCCCTCCTGCCTGCCCTCCCCTCCTGCCAGCCCCTCCCCCCGCCTGCCCCTCCCCTCCTCCTGCCCCCCCCTCCGCCGCCCCCCCCCTCCTCCTGCCCCCCCCCTTTCCTTTCCTGCCCCTCCCCTCCTCCCGGGCCCCTCCCCCCCTCCCCCCCCCTCCTGCCGCCCCTCCCCTCCTCCGTCCTCCCCTCCCCCTGCCTGCCCCCCCCCTTTCCTGCCTCCCCCTTTCCCCCCCTTTCCAGCCCCTCCCCCTTCCTGCCTGCCTTCCCCTCCGCCTGCCCCTTCCCCCTCCTGCCTCCCCCCCCCCTTTTCCCCCAGCCCCTCCCCCCCCGCCTGCCCCTCCCCCTCCGCAGCCCCCCCCTCCTGCCTGCCCCCCCCCTCCTGCCTGCCCCTCCCCCCCCTGCCTGCCCCCTTCCCCCCTTTCCTGCCCCTCCCTTCCTGCCTGCCTCTCCCCTCCTGCCTCCCCCTCCCCTCCGCCTCCCCTCCCCCTCCTGCCAGCCCCTCCCCTCCTGCCGGGCCCCTCCCCTCCTCCCCTGCCCCTCCCCTCCTCCAGCCCCCCCCCTCCCCTCCCCCCTCCCCCCTGCCCCCCCTCCCCTCCGGGCCTCCCCTCCCCTCCTGCCTGCCCCCCCCCTCCTGCCCCCCCTTTCCCTCCTCCCCGCCCCCCCTTTCCCTGCCTGCCTCTCCCCTCCGCCTGCCCCTCCCCCCCTTTCCTTTTCCCCTCCCCTCCTGCCTGCCCCTCCCCCTCCCTCCCCTGCCCCCCCCCTCCCCTGCCTCCCCCTTTCCCCTCCCTGCCTCCCCCCACTGCCCCCCCCCCTCCCCCTTTGCCCCCCCCCCTCCTCCACCCCCTCCCCTCCTCCCACCCCCCTTTTCCCCCCCGGGCCCTTTGGCCCCCCTCCCCCCCCTCCCTGCCCCCCCCTCCTCCCCCCCTCCCCCCCCTTCCCTCCCGGCCCTCCCCTCCCCCCCCCCTCCCCTCCTCCCCAGCCCCCCCCCTCCTCCCCGGGCCCCCTCCCCTCCTGCCTGCCCCCCCCCCCTCCTGCCTCCCCCTCCCCTCCTGCCACCCGCCCCCCCTCCTGCCGCCCCTCCCGTCCTGTTTGCCCCCCCCTCCTGCCTGTCCCTCCCCCCTTTCCCAGCCCCTCCCCTCCTGCCTGCCCCCCCCCCCTCCTCCAGCCCCCCCCCTCCTGCCTGCCCCTCCCTTTCCCTCCCCTGCCCCTCCCCTCCGGGCCTGCCCCTCCCCTCCTGCCTCCCCCCCCTCCTGCCTCCCCCCTCCCCTCCTCCCTTTGCCCCTCCCCCCCTGCGACCCCCTCCCCCCCCGGGCGACCCCTCCAATCCTGCCTCCCCTCCCCTCCTGCCTGCCCCTCCCCTCCGCCGCCCCCCCCCCCCCCCTGAAATTTTCCCCCCTACTCCCAAACCCCTCCCCTCCTGCCTGCCCCCCCCCCTCCTGCCGGGCCCCTCCCCTCCTGCCTCCCCCTCCCCTCCTCCCCCGCCGCCCCGCCCCTCCTCCCTGCCCCTCCCCTCCTCCCCTCCCCCCCCCCCCCTCCAGCCTGCCCCTTCCCCCCGCCTGCCCCCTCCCCTCCCCCCTTGCCCCTCCCCCCTCCCCTGCCCCCCCTTGGGCCTGCCCCCCCCCTCCTGCCTGCCCCTCCCCCCCCGGGCCCCCCTCCCCCCCCTGCCGCCCCTCCCCTCCTGCGAGCCCCCCCCCTCCTCCCCCCCTCCCCTCCCCTTTCCCCCCCCCTCCTGCCTGCCCCTTTCCCCTCCTGCCGGGCCCCTCCCCCCCCTTGCGTGTCCCTCCCCTCCTCCCAACCCCCCCCCCCCTCCCGGGCCCCTCCCCTCCCGCCTCCCCTCCCCTCCTCCCCCCTGCCCCCCCTCCCTGCCTCCCCCTTTTCCCCTCCTCCTGCCCCTCCCCTCCTCCCTGCCCCTCCCCTCCCCAGCCGGGCCCCTCCCCTCCTGCCGGCCCCTCCCCCCGGCCTGCCCCCCCCCTCCTCCTGCCCCCCCCCCCGGCCTGCCCCTCCCCTCCTGCCTGCCCCTCCCCCCCGGGCCCTGCCCCTCCCCTCCGCCTCCCCCTTTTCCCCTCCTGCCCCTCCCCCTCCCCCCCCTGCCCTGCCCCTCCCCCCCTTTCTCCCCCCTCCCCCCCGGGCCGCCACTCCCCCTCCTCCCCTGCCCCCCCCTCCTGCCTGCCCCTCCCCCCTCCCTTGTCCCTCCCCCCTGCCACCCCTCCCCCCCCCTGCCTCCCCCTCCCCTCCTGCCTGCCCCTCCCCCCCCCTGCCTGCCCCCCCCCCTCCCCTGCCTGCCCCTCCCCCCCTTTCCTGCCCCTCCCCTCCCTCCCTGCCCCTCCCCTCCTCCCGCTCCTCCCCCGGGGGGCCGGGCCCCTCCCCCCCCTTTGCCTCCCCCTTTCCCCCTCCTGTTCCCCCTTTCCCCCCTCCTGCCGCCCCTCCCCTCCTCCTTCCACTCCCCTCCTGCCGCCCCTTTCCCCCCCCCTCCTGCCTGCCCCTCCCCCCCCTTCCCTGCCCCTCCCCCCCGGGCTTGCCCCTCCCCCCCCGGGCCCGGGCCCCTTTCCCCCTGCCCCCCCCTCCTGCCTCCCTTCCCCTCCTGCCTGACCCCCCCTACGCCTAACCCCCCCCCTGCCTCCCCCTCCCCTCCTCCCCTCCCCCCTCCCCCCCGGGCCTTTCCCCCCCCCCCCCGCCTTCCCCTCCCCTCCTGTTTCGGGCCCCTCCCCCCTCCCCCTCCCCTCCCCCCTGCCTCCCCTCCCCTCCTGCCTGCCCCTCCCCCCGCCTGCCCCCCCCCCTCCTGCCGGGCCCCCCCTTAAAGCACTTTTTGTCTCCCCCCCTCCCTTCAAACACTGTTCCCTTTGCCCCCCCCCTTCAAACACTGTTGTCTGCCCCTCCCTTTTCAAACACTTTTTGGTCTGCCTCCCCCTTTTCAAACCCGTTTCTGCCCCCCCTTAAAAAAAACACTGTTTCTGCCCCTCCCTTCAAACTTTTTGCCCTCCCCCTTCCCTTCAAAAAAACTTTTTGCCTCCCCCTTTCCCTTCAAACACTTGCCCTGCCCCCCCCCTTCAAACACTGTTGCCCTGTCCCCCCCCTTTCAAACACTTTTTCCCCCCCTTTCCCTTCAAACACTTTTGTCTCCCCCCTCCCTTCAAACACTCATGCTGCCCCCCCCCTTTAAAAACGCTGTTGCCTGCCCCCCCCCTTCAAACACTTTTTCCCTGCCCCCCCTTCAAACACTGTTGTCGCCCCTCCCTTCAAACGCTGTTTGTCTGCCCCTCCCTTCAAACACTGTTGCCTGCCCCTCCCTTCAAACACTGTTGTCTGCCCCTCCCTTCAAACACTGTTGCCTGCCCCTCCCTTCAAACACGTTTGTTTTCTCCCCCCTTAAAAAACACTGTCCTTCCCCCTCCCCCTTCCCCCAAACCCTGTTGTCCCCCCTCCCTTCAAAAAACTTTTGTCTCCCCCTTCCCTTCAAACCGTTGCCCTGCCCCCCCCTTCAAACACTTTTGCCCTTCCCCTCCCTTCAAAACACTGTTCCTGCCCCCCCCTTAAAACACTGTTGTCTGCCCCTCCCCTTCAAACATTGTTGTCTGCCCCCCCCCCTTTCCAAACGCTGTTGCCCTGCTCCTCCCTTCAAACACTTTTTGCCCGCCCCTCCCTTCAAAAAAGTTCCTCCCCCTTTCCCTTCAAACCCTGTTGTCTGCTCCTCCCTTCAAACACTGGGTCGCCCCCCCCCTCAAACACTGTTGTCTCCCCCTTTCCCTTCAAACACTGTTGTCTGCCCCCCCTTAAAAAACCCCCTTTGGGTTTTCCCCTCCCTTCAAACACGTTTTTCTGCCCCCCCTTAAAACACTTTGCCTTCCCCCCCCTTTTAAAACCCTTTTTGTCTCCCCCCCCCTTAAAAAACACTTTTTGTCCTGCTCCCCCCCTTCAAACACTTTTGTCGGGCCCCTCCCTTCAAACCCACTGTTGCCCTTGCCCCCCCCCTTTCCCAAACACTGTTTGTTTTCCCCCCCCCTTCAAACACGGTTGCCTGCCCCCCCCAAACACTGTTGTCTGCCCCTCCCTTCAAAAAAATTTTGTCTGCCCCTCTCTTAAAACACTGTTGTCTGCTCCCCCCTTCCCAAACACTGTTTCCCCCCGCCCCCCTTAAAAAACACGTTGTCTGCCCCCCCCTTTCAAAAACTGTTGTCGGGCCCCCCCTTTTTCAAACCTGTTGTCTGCCCCCCCCTTAAAACACTGTTCCCCTGCCCCCCCCTTAAAACCCCGTTTTCCTCCCCCCCTTCAAACACTGTTGTCTGCCCCCCCTTTCAAACCCCGGGGTTTTCTCCCCCTCCCTTCAAACCCCTGTTGTCTGCTCCCCCCTTAAAACACTGTTTTCTGCCCCTCCCTTCAAACCTGTTGTCCTCCCCCTTTCCCTTTCAAACCCCTTGTTCCCCCTTTGCTCCCCCTTTCCCTTCAAACACTTTTTGTTTTTCCCCTCCCTTCAAACACTTTTTGTCTGCCCCCCCTTCAAACACTTTTTGTCTGCCCCTCCCTTCAAACACCTTTTGTCGCCCCCCCCTTAAAACCCCTGTTTTTCCTTTTTGAAACAAACAATGGATCAAGGTATATTTTAAAGGAGGGGGGATGAGCGAGTGTAACAGTCATGTCTCATGTGAAACCCATAAAGAGCAACTCGATCCAGTAATTTTTCCCTGTGAACGACATGACAAGTAACCCCGAGTCATTAATTTTTTAAATGTGAACAAAATGACAGAGTAACTCGAGTCAGTAATTTTTTCATGTGAACGAAATGACAAGAAAATTTCATTCGTAATTTTCATGGAACGAAAATAAACAGAGTAACCGGTTTTTTAAATCCCTTCCCTGTGAACGACTTAAACAGTGTAACTCGGTCAGTAATTTTTTTCCATGTGAACGACTACAGAGAAAACTGGGAGCCCAGAAAAAGGTTTCATTGAACGACATGACAGAGAAACTCGAGTCAGTAATTTTTAAAAATGGAACGCATGACAGAAAACCTCGATCAGAATTTTTTCATGTGAACGACATGAAAAGAAACTCGAGTCGGGTAATGTTTCATGTGAACGACATGACAGTGAAACCCGGGGGTCAGTTTTGGTTTCATTTTGAACGACATGCCCGTGAAACCCTCGGGTTTTTGTAGGGGCTTCAGGGTGAAGCGACATGACAAGTAACCCCGAGTCAGTAATGCTTCTTTGTGAACGACCCGGCACGGGGTTCCCCAAAAAAGGCTTCATGTGAACGACATGACAGAGAAACCCCCCGGGTCAGTAATGCCCCCTTGAACGACATGACAGAGAAAACCCGAGCCCAGAAAAATTTTCCCATGGGGAAACCATGACAGAGTAACTCGAGTCATAATGCCCTCATGTGAACGACATGACAGAGCAACACGAGTCAGTAATGTCTCGTAAAAGACTTTGACAAAAGCAATTTCAAATCAGTAATGTCCATGTGAACGAAAATGACGGGTAACTCGAGTCTTTAAAAGTCTAAATGTGAACGCCATGACAGGGGGGTTAACTCGGGGCAGAAAATTTTTCCCATGGAACGACATGACAGAGTAACTGGGTTCGTAATGCTTAAATGTAAAACACATGACAGTGAAAACTCAGTCGTAATGTTTCATTAACGACATGACAGAGTAACTCGAGTCAGTAATTTTTTCATGTGAACGACATGACAAGTAACTCGAGTCAGAAAATTTTTTCATTTGAACAAACATACAGAGTAACTGGGAGTCAGAAATTGTTTCATGTAAACGACATAAACAGAGTAATTTCGAGTCAGTAATGCTTCAGGGTTAACGAAAATGACAGTGTAACTCGGGTCGGGTATGCTTAAAGGTGACGACAGACAGTGAAAACCGGGTCATAGTGCTTCATGTGAACGACATAAACAGAGTAACTGGGAGTCATTATGCTTCATGTAAAACAAACATGACAGTGTAACTCGGGTCAGTAATGTTTCCCATGTAAACGACATGACAGAGCAACTGGGGCATTAATGCCCAAAAGTGAACAATGACAAGTAACTCGAGTCATAATGTCTCATGGAACGACAGACAGAGAAAACTCGATTCAGAAAATGTCTCTGTAAGGGCATGACAGTGTAACCGGGTCTTAACTTCATGTGAAGGGACATGACAGAGTAACTCGAGTATAATTCTCATGTAAAGGACATGAAGAGTAACCGGCAAAAAGCCCCATGTAAAAACGACATGACAGAGAAAACTCGACAGAATTTCTCATGTAAAACGACAGACAAGTAACTGGGGTCAGTAATGTTTCATGGGGAAACGAAAAATGACAGAGTAACTCGAGTTAGAAATGCCCTAAAGTGAACGACTTTGACAGAGAACTCGGTAATTTAATTTTTTCATGTGAACGCATGACAAGTAACTGGGGTCAGAAGCCCTTTTCCCCTTTTCAAGATGACGTAAAACTAATAAAAAATACAATAGAAACACATCACAGAAAAATTTTGGAATGTTCCGGGTTGATAAATTTAATCATTTTTTGGAAATTTTAAAAACCCCAGCAAAACCCAAATTTTAATGAAAATCTTTAAAGGGCCCAAAGAAGATTAGAAACAGTGAAGGGGCCCGGGTGGGAAAAAAGTTTAAACAAAACCCCTTTTGAAAGAGGGGGACCCTAGGGAAGCAGAGGTCCCAGGTTTTCCGGCTGAGACACGGGCCTGAAAAAACCGCTGCAGCAAAGACTTTAAAAAATTTGGGGGGAATTTTTGGGGAACCTCACAGAGGCATTCATGATAAAACACAGCAATTGTCATCCCGGGGCCCCAAATTAGAGTATGAAGCGCCAGTATGGAACCCGCAATTTGATACACAAATGTCAAGAAGCCAAAAAAAAACATAAATGTACAATTGTAAGGAGACTTTGTGTCAGAGCTGAGAGGCCCGACTGAGGGCAAGAACTGAGAGGAAGACTAGGGGCAAAAAACCCGCGACACAATGGACAGAAAAGAAACCCAAAATTTACATGATTTCAACGTTCGAAATACTGAGAGGAATTTTTAAAAAAGGGGGAGAAGCGAAATAGTTTTTAGAAACGTCGGTAAAAAACCCAAAACAACTGCAAACTTTTAAAAAAAAAAGAGTCACAACAAAGTTAACTCTTCTTTTTAAACTTAAAATAGTCAGGGGAATTTAGCAGCCCCAGACCCGCCCAAGGGGGTAAATGGGGGGAGATTCATACATAATTTAAGGGAAAAGGTATGAAAAGGGGTTAAAACAGCCAGGGGTTTAACCCAGCACTGCAGCGAAAAGGGGGGGTTCAGGAGCTTAACAAATAATAAAGCACAAACCCCCAAAAAATTTCCCGGGACATTCCCCCCACCCCCCACACATCTTTCCCCAAAAACCCCCCCACAGCTTCCCATAAACCCCCCCACATCCCTTCCCCATCCCCATTACATCCTCCCACACCACCACACGCAAAAAACAAAAACCCCCCCCACAGCTTCCCCTACCCCCACAAACAATTTTTAAAAAACCCCATACATCCCCCCCACACCCCAACAGCCTCCCACATCCCCCCCCACATCCTCCCAAACCCCCACACATCCTCCAACACCCCCCACAGCCCTCAAAACAACCCCCCCAAAATGCCCCCCCAAACCCCCAAACAAGCCTTCCACACCCCCACCAAAACCCTCCCACACACGGTCATCCATGGGGAAAAGAGAGAAGAGAGGGAGAGAGAGAGAGAGAGAAAAGGGGAGAGAGAGAGAGAGAGAGAGAAGGAAGAGGGAAAAAGGCCCAGCATCTCTTTTTTTTTTTTTTTTACTCAACACAAACAAAACCGGGCAAATTTCTGAAATAAAAACAGAAGTCAACAAGTGGGGGGAGGGGGGAAGCGAGGGGGGAAAGGGGGGAGAAGGGGGGGAAAAGGGGGGGAGGGAGAAGGGAGGTAGAAAAGGGAAGGGAGGGCTTTACGGGGAAAAAAGGGAGAAAAAGGGTTTTAAAAGTGTAATGGTTTTTCACGGTTTTTCAGGATAGTATTGTGCTCTTTTCTCTCTTCTCTTTTCCCCCTCTTCCTCTCCCCTCTCCCAAATCCCTCTCATCTTTTTTCCTCTCTTTCTCTCCTCTTTCCCCTTTTCTCCCTCCCCTTTTCCCCCTCTCCCCCCTTCCCCCCCGTTTTCTCTTTTCTCTTCTCACTGCCAGTAAAAGTCACAAAACCGTCCTGTTCTCTTTAATATTCAGCCCCGAGGTGATCCACACTCCCCCCCCCACCATTTTCCCCCCCCCCCCCTTTAACCCCCTTCCCACCCCCTACCAAATCCCCTCCTCTTTTCCCCTCTTTCCTCACCTCACCCTCTCCCTCTCCCTTTAACCCCCTCCGCCCTCTCCCAAAATCTCACCCTCTCAAAACCCTCTCTCCTCTCCCTCTTAAAGGGCCCCCAGCCTTTTGACAAAAACTGTGACCTTTTGATAAAACTTCATGACCCCACCCATCCAGAGGTCTACTTTAACACACGCAAGCGGGAGCAGTAACAACGAAACAGCAACAAAAAGCAAAAAACAGCAGTAAAAAAGCAACAACAAAGCAACAGTACAACAACGGGCCCAAGCAACAACAACATTAAACAGTAACAAAAAAAAGCAGCAGCAGAAAAAAAGCAGCACGCTTTAAGTGGTTGGTAGACAACTACTTATGGAGAAAACTAACCCACCCCGTCAATTTTCGGTAAACAGCAACTAAACCCCGGAGGGAAATACCCTCCCCGTCAAGTGTCCCGGGAAAAAGCAACTACCCAGGGGGGTACTTAAACCCCCCTGTCAAGTGTCTGGTAAACAACAACACCCAGGGAGGTACTACCCTCCTGTCAAGTGGGCTTAAACAGCAAATACCCCCGGGGGGGCCCACCCTCCCGTCAAGTGTCCTGGTACACACCCCTACTCCGGGATCAAACCCTCCTGTCCAAATGTCTGGGAAACCCCCAACCCCCCCCCGGGGGTAAATTTCCCTCCTGTCAAGGTCCCGGTAAACGCAAACTACCCAGGGGGGTACTTAAACCCCCCTTCAAGTGCTGGTAACACAACTACCCGGGAGGTTAAACCCTCCTGTTTAAGTGTCTGGTTTAAAAACAACTACCCCGGGGGGGATACCCTCCTGTCAATTTTCTGGTTAAAAACAACTACCCAGGAGGGACCAAAACCCCCTGTCCTTGTCTGGGAAACAGAACTACCCAGGGGGGTACTAAACCCCCCCTTTAAAATGGCTGGTAAAAAAACAACTACCCGGGAGGTACTAAACCCCCCTGTCAAGTTTTTTGGTAAACAGCAACTACCCAGGGGGGGTACACCCTCCTTTTCAATGTCCCGGGAAACAGCAACACCCCAGGGGGGAAAAAAACCCCCTTCAATGTCCCGGTAAACAGGGAACTAAACCCCCCGGGGGGTACTACCCTCCTGTCAAGTGTTTTGGTAAACCCGCAACCCACCCAGGGAAGGTTTCTACCCTCCGTTTAAGTGTCTGGTAAACAAACAACTACCCGGGGGGTACTACCCTCCCGTCAAGTGCCTGGGAAACAGCAACTACCCAGGAGGTACTACCCCCCCTTTTAAGTTCTGTAAAAGCAACTAAACCCCAAGGGACTACCCTCCTTCAAGTGTCTGGTAAAAAGCAAATAAAACCCCGGGGGGGACTACCCTCCCGTCAAGTGCTGGTAAACACAACTACCCAAGGGGGGTACACCCTCCTTCAAATGTCTGGTAAACACAACTACCCCAGGGAGGGACTACCCCCCGTCAAGTGTTTTGGGAAACAGCCCCCAAACCCCAAAAGGTACTACCCTCCTGTTTAATGTCCCAGTTAAAAAAACTACCCCGGGAGGTACCTACCCTCCTGTCAAGGTGGGCTGGTAAACAGCAACACCCGGGGGGTAACTACCCTCCCTGTTTAAAATGTCTGGTTTAAAAAGCAACTACCCAGGGTATAAATCCCTGTCAATGTCCCGGTGAAAAAGCAAAATCCCCCGGGAGGACTACTCTCCTGTCCAAAAGGGCTTAAACAGCAACTACCCCGGGGGGTACTCCCTCCTTTAAGTGGTCTGGGGACAGCCAAATATCCCCGGGGGGTACTTTCTCTCCTTCCCCAAATGTCTGGTGAAAAAGCAAAATACCCCGGGAGGTACTACTCCTTTCCTTCAAGTGTTGTAAACAGCAACTACCCGGGAGGTACTACCCTCCTCTCAAGTTTTCCCGGTAAAAAACAACTACCCAGGGGGTACTAACCCCCCCCCCGTCAAGGTCCCGGTAAAAAAGCAACTACCCCCCGGGAGGGTAACCCCCCCCCTCCCCGAAAAGGTCCCCGGGGAAAAAAAACAACCCACCCATGGGGTTTCTACCCTCCTTCAAGTGTCTGGTAAAAAGCAACTACCCCGGGGGGTAAATACCCTCCTGTCAAGTGTCGGAAAAAGCAAATAACCCCCGGGGGTACAAACCCCCGTCAATTTTCTTGGGAAACAAAAACTACCCAGGGAGGTACTAAAACCCCCCTTTCAAGGCCCCGGTAAAAAAGCAAATCCCAGGGGAGGTACTACCCCCTGTCAAGTGTCCCGGTAAACACAAATACCCAGGGAGGGATAAAATCCTTCAAGTGTCGGGAAACGCAACTACCCAGAGGTACCACCCTCCGTCAAGTGTCTGGTAAACAGCAAAAACCCAGGGGGGGTAAATACCCTCCTGTCCAAATTTTCTTTGGTTTTAAAAAGCAACTAAAACCCCGGGGGGTTTCTACCCTCCCCTCAATTTCTGGTAAAACAGCAACTACCCCAGGAGGTACAAACCCCCGTCAAGTGTCTGGAAAAAACAACTAAACCCCGGGGGTACTTACCCTCCTGCAATTTTCCCCCGGGAAAAAAGCAACACCCCGGGGGGGACTACCCTCCTTTCAAGTGTCTTTGGGAAACAGCAAACATACCCAGGGAGGTAAAAACCCCCGTCAAGGGGTCCGGGAAAAGCAAATAAACCCCGGAGGTAATTTCCCCCCCCAATTTTCTGGTAAACAGCAACTACCCGAGAGGTACTTTCCCTCCCCGTCAAGGTCAAATAAAAAAACTACCCCCGGGGGAAATTTCCCCCTTTCAAGTGTCTGGTAAAAAGCAAACTACCCAGGAAGGGACTACCCTCCTGTCAAGTGTCGGTAAACAGCAAAATACCCAGGGAGGTACACCCCTCTGTCAAGTTTCCCGGGGAAAAATAAAATACCCGGGAGGGACAAAATCTCCTGTCAAGTGCCCGGTTAAAAAACCCCAAATACCCAGGGGGGTACTACCCTCCGTCAAGTGTCTGGTGAACAGCAACCCCCCCCGGAGGTACCCCACTCCCTGCAAGTGTCCCGGTGAACCCAAAAACTACCCAAAGGAGGTACTACTCTCCGTCAAGTTCTGGTAAACAAACAACCAACCCCGGGAGGGACTCCCCTCCTCTCAAGGTCTGGTAAAAAAGCCCCCCCCCGGGGCAAACCCCCCGTCAAGGTCTGGTTTAAAAAGCCAAATACCCCGGAGGTACTAAACCCCCCGTAAAATGTCTGGTAAACAGCAACTACCCCGGGAGGTTTCCTACCCTCCTGTCAAGTGTTTTTGGGAAAAAACAACCCCACCCCCGGAAGGGGACAAATCTCCCATTCCCAAATGTCTGGTAAACAGCAACAAACCCCCCGGGGGGTAAATACCCTCCTGTCAAGTGTCTGGCAAACAAATACCCAGGGAGTAATACCCTCCGTCAAGTGCCTTTGGGAAACCCCCACCCCAAGGAAGGGAAAAACCCTTTCCCGTCCCAAATGCCCGGGAAACAGGGAACTACCCAAGGGAGGTACTACCCCCGTCAAGTGTCCGGGAAACAGCAAAATAACCCAGGGGTACCCACTCTCCTGCCCAAAATTCCCGGTAAACACAACTACCCAGGGAAGGTACTTCCCCCTTTCAAGTGTCTGGGAAACAGCAACTAAACCCCGGGAGGACTACCCCCCCTGTCAAATGTCGGGAAACAAAAACTACCCAGGGGGGTACAAACCCCCCTTCAAGTGTCCTTTGGGAAACAGCAATACCCAGGGGACTCCCCTCCTTTAAGTTCTGGTAAAAAACAACTACCCAGGGGGGTAAATACCCTCCTGCAAGTTTTTTGGTAAACAGCAAACCCCACCCAGGAAAGGGACTACCCCCCCGTCAAATGTCCCGTAAACACAACCTCCCAAAGGAAAAAAACCCTCCTTCAAATGTCGGGAAAAAAGCAACTACCCAGGGAGGGCTAAAACCCCCCTGTCAAGTGTCTGGTAAACAGCAACTACCCAGGGGGGTAAACCCTCCTGTCAAATTCTGGAAACAGCAACTTTCCCAGGGAGGTACCCACCCCCCCTGTCAAATGTTGGTAAACACAAATAACCCCCGGGGGGGTTTCTACCCTCCTGTCAAGTGTCTAGTAAAAAAAACACCCAGGGAGGTACTACCCCCTTCCAAATGTCCCGGGGAAACGCAACTACCCAGGGAGGTTTCTACCCCCTGTCAAGTGTCTGGTAAAAAACAACTACCCCGGGAAAGGGACTAAACCCCCCTGTCAATTTTTTGGAAAAAAAGCAACTACCCCGGGGGGTACTAAACCCCCCCTCCTTGTTCCCGTGTCCGGTAAACCCGCAAAATACCCCAGGGGGGTTTCTACCCTCCTGTCAAGTGTCTGGTAACAGCAACTACCCAGGGGGGACTACCCTCCCGGCAAGTGTCCCGGTAAACCAAACAACTTTCCCAGGGAGGTACTACCCTTCCCCGTCAATTTTCCCGGGGAAACAATTTCCCAGGGAGGGTTTCCCCCCTCCGTCAAATGTCTGGGAAACCGCAACCTTTCCCAAAGGGGGTATACCCTCCTATTTAAATGTCCCAGTAAACAACTACCCAGGGGGGTACTACCCTCCTTTTTAAATGTCCCGGTAAACAGTTTACTGCCCAGGGAGGGACGACCCTCCTGTCCCTGGGGGTTTTGGGGATAACCCCAAAAACTCCCGGGCCAGTTTTTTACCCTCCGTCAAGTGTCCTGGTAAACATGACTCCCCGGGGGGTACGACCCTCGAGTCATGGGGGTTGGTAAACAGCAACTACCCAGGGAGGTACGACCCTCTTTTCCATTTGGTTTTATAACAGCAACTACCCGAGGGGAAAGAACCCCCGTGTCATGTGGGTTGGGGAAAAGCAACTACCCAGGGGGGTACGACCCCCCGTTCAGTGTTTGGGTTATACAGCAACTCCCCCGGGAGGTACGACCCCGTGTCATGTTGGTTTGGGAACAGCAACAAACCCCGGGAGGGGCGACCCCCGTTTCATGTGGGGTTTGGAAAACAGCAACTACCCAGGGAGGTACGACCCCCCGTTCATGTGGTTGGGTTTCAAACAAAAATACCCAGGGAGGTACGACCCTCGTGTCATGTGGTTGGTACACAGCAACTACCCAGGGAGGTACGACCCTCCTGCTATACGACCGTGAAACAGGTATGTTGCCTACCAGTTCTTAGTTTCGTAAAATTTGATTTCTAATTTAGTTTAGTTGAGGCCTTCTGCCTCGGGGGCTGCTAACACCCGGAACTACTGACAGGTAACAGCAACCAACACGGAACTACTGACAGGTACCAGCAACCAACACGGAACTACTGACAGGTAACAGCAACCAACACGGAACTACTGACAGGTAACAGCAACCAACACGGAACTACTGACAGGTAACAGCAACCAACACGTAACTACTGACAGGTAACAGCAACCAACACGGAACTACTGACAGGTAACAGCAACCAACACGGAACTACTGACAGGAAACAGCAACCAACACGGAACTACTGACAGGTAACAGCAACCAACACGGAACTACTGACAGGTAACAGCAACCAACACGGAACTACTGACAGGAAACAGCAACCAACACGGAACTACTGACAGGTAACAGCAACCAACACGGAACTACTGACAGGTAACAACAACCAACACGGAACTACTGACAGGTAACAACAACCAACACGGAACTACTGACAGGTAACAGCAACCATCACGGAACTACTGACAGGTAACAGCAACCAACACGGAACTACTGACAGGTAACAGCAACCATCACGGAACTACTGACAGGTAACAGCAACCAACACGGAACTACTGACAGGTAACAGCAACCATCACGGAACTACTGACAGGTAACAACAACCAACACGGAACTACTGACAGGTAACAGCAACCAACACGGAACTACTGACAGGTAACAGCAACCAACACGGAACTACTGACAGGTAACAGCAACCATCACGGAACTACTGACAGGTAACAGCAACCAACACGGAACTACTGACAGGTAACAGCAACCAACACGGAACTACTGACTGGTAACAGCAACCAACACGGAACTACTGACAGGTAACAGCAACCATCACGGAACTACTGACAGGTAACAGCAACCAACACGGAACTACTGACAGGTAACAGCAACCAACACGGAACTACTGACAGGTAACAGCAACCAACACGGAACTACTGACAGGTAACAGCAACCAACACGGAACTACTGACAGTAAAGCACAACCAACACGGAACTACTGACAGTAACAGCAACCATCACGGAACTACTGACAGGTAACAGCAACCAACACGGAACTACTGACAGGTAACAGCAACCAACACCACTATATAATTTGGTTCATCTGTCAAGAGCACTTAAGCCCAGGAGCAAAAAAAAATAATAAATAAAAACATTGGGCAAATTGATGGGCCTACCGTGGGACCCCTTTTTAAAATAAGCCAGGCCGGTTTTTTC
>NW_026506525.1:0-18292 GCF_026875155.1 Cherax quadricarinatus
CCCCCACAAACCCCCAAACCCCAAGGACTTTCCCAATGCCACAATGGATTCCTCAACTGGCATAGGGTTAGCCTCAAACCCTTCAAAATCCCTTTTGTCTACACATTCTGGCCACAGTTTCTTCCAAGCAGATTTCAAGGTCCTCTTAGTCACTCCCTCCCAAGCCTTACCTATAAGGTTTACACAATTGAAGATATTAAAGTGATCCTTCCAAAACTCCTTTAGAGTCAATAGAGTTTCTGAGGTCACTTCAAAGCACCTTTCAAACACAGCTTTTGTGTACAGTTTCTTGAAGTTGGAAATGACCTGCTGGTCCATGGGCTGCAGGAGAGGAGTGGTATTAGGAGGCAAAAACTTGACCTTAATGAAGCTCATGTCCCCACAAAGTCACTCTGGCAAGTCTGTAGGATGACCAGGGGCATTGTCTAACACCAGGAGGCACTTAAGGTCTAATTTCTTTTCAGTTAGATAATTTTTCACAGTGGGGGCAAATGCATGGTGTAACCAGTCATAGAAAAAGTCCCTATTGACCCATACCTTAGTGTTTGCCCTCCACAGCACACACAAATTAGCCTTGAGGATATTCTTTTGCCTGAACGCTCTGGGAGTTTCTGAGTGATACACCAATAAAGGCTTCACTTTGCAATCACCACTAGCATTGGCACACATGAGAAGAGTAAGCCTGTCTTTCATAGGCTTATGCCCTGGAAGTGCCTTTTCCTCCAGAGTAATGTAGGTCCTGCTTGGCAATTTCTTCCAAAACATGCCTGTTTCGTCACAATTAAACACTTGTTCAGGTTTCAATCCTTCAGCCTCTATGTACTCCTTGAATTCATGCACATATTTTTCAGCCGCTTTGTGGTCTGAACTGGCAGCCTCACCATGCCTAATCACACTATGTATGCCACTACGATTCTTAAATCTTTCAAACCAGCCTTTGCTGGCCTTAAATTCACCAACATCACCACTAGTTGCAGGCATTTTTCTAATTAAATCCTCATGCAACTGCCTAGCCTTTTCACAAATGATCGCTTGAGAGATGCTATCTCCAGCTATCTGTTTTTCATTTATCCACACCAGTAACAGTCTCTCAACATTTTCTAACACTTGCGATCACTGTTTTGTAATCACAGTTGAACCTTTTGTAAGAAAAGCTTCCTTGATTGGCGTTTTCCTGCTCACTATAGTAGAGATGGTTGATTGGGATTTACTATACAACTTGGCCAGGTCCGACACACGCACTCCACTTTCATACTTAGCAATTATCTCTTTCTTCATTTCAATATCAATAGCACCCTTATCTAAAAAGGGTTGGCACTAAAAGCTTTTTGACCCCAAAGGTGACTTATTGCAGAAAAAACACCAAAAAACGTGAAAAAGGGGATAAAGGAATGTACCGATGATCCTTAAGCCGCACACTGGCTGGCTTTAAACCGGCACACAGGGGGCAGTTCGGGCCCCAATGGGGACACTTCATACGAATCGTATGCGTAACGGGTTTGTAACGGGAACCGGGCAAACTTTTTGCGTTTAAAACGCTTCGGTTACTGGTTTATCGTTCCCGGTGACTTTGAAAAACTGGGGGACCACTGTATAAATAGTTTTTTAAGGAAATTAGCGGTGCACTTTGTTGTATTGTAATTTTTTATTTTTTTTTTTTTGATGCTTAGTTTTTTGCTAATTAAATAGTTAGAGAAAATTTGTTATCTAGTTTTGTTGCATTTGTAAGGGGAAAAAAAAAAAGGGTTTTCCCATTTTACAGCAGTACCCTGGAACCTAACCGGCCGTATAAGGGGGGCCAATGTAAATGCATAAAAAATACTAACAAGTTTATACTAACATAAAAAGTTAGCAAAGAACTAGGCATCAAAAAAACAAAAAAAAAGTCAATACACACATAGTGCCCTCATTTTTTACCTTTAAAAATTTTTATAGCTTAACTAGGGTGAACAAGTATTTAATTTATTTAAGAAATCGAGTGTGTATTTAGGGTGTCAGCGGGGCACCATACCGGGCCACCCCCCCTAACATAAATCTTTTTAATTTTAAGAAACCCCGAGCAAAAAAATGCTATAATTTTCACTTTTACTTCCCTTTAAAATATTGTAGTCTTAATGTAGGGTCGGGGGTGAGTAAACGGTACAAGAAAAAAAGAGAGAGAGAGAAGGGGTACAGAGGGGGGAAGGCGCAGAGTTAGTAAACAACCAGGGTGAACGAAAGTTTTTTAAACAAAGTGTACAAGTTCGGCTTGGTAAATTTTGTCCTACATTAATAGGTAAATAAATAAGAAAACATCCCATTCTATGTAACCCATTTTTAAAAGAAATGACACTGTTTAAAGGAGGGGATTTCACTCGATTTTTTTGGTTATCCAGGTTCCTACACAAGGCTTTTATGAAGTAATCTATGTAACGTATTTTGTGATACCTGAAAAAAACTTACACAAAACAAAAGGATATTTTCTACATTTATCCCCAGAACCATTTTCTTTTATGTTGACTAGAAAAAAATTTTATTCTTCCCGTCACTTGTAAATTTTATCTGGCACGACTCTCTATTTATTTTATTTATTCTATTGGGGGCTGTATTTATCACTTTATATGTTTGTATCGCATTTATTATATTTTTTTAAAAAAAATATCAGGGAGGATTAACCCCTTCGGGTCCAAGGCCAAAATCGAAGTGGTGCTCCGTGTCCAAAAAATTTTTTGAAAAATCTTGCAGAATTAAAGAGTTATTTTTGGAAGGTAATAAGACAAAAAAAAAAAATTCTGATCATACTTCCCAAAAACAGCGCGGAAGTTGCCCCAAAATGACCGGGGGCGGCAACATCAGACTCCGCAAAACCCCTTTTTTTTTATTTTACTTTTTTATACTTTTTTCTTTTTTTCAAATTTTTTTTTTTTTTCTAATAACATTTGGGCCCGGAGACCATAAATGTTATTGTAAAGTGTACACTCATTGTATTAAAACACAAAAACTGCACTAATTTTTTTTATCAGGCAGGGGCAGCAACGGATCCTACCAGCTCTTTTTCTCAAAAAAACATCGCTCATCAAAATTTGATGGCCTAATGAAATTCAAACATGACCCAGTAGCCCACAACATGCCCAAAATACTAAAATGTAAACCCAAATCTTGACAAAATTAAAGATCTAAGGAAGAAGCCCTGCTAACCCAAACACTGCCTCCGCTGCCAACAACCATTTAACCCAAGCCCGAGAAAAAAAAGCCTCTCCTCCTTTGCTACCAGTATCTACTTCATGATACTATAAAAAGGTATCCAGAAGAAACAACACCAAAATTTTAAAGAAAACGCAAGGACCCTAAAACTAACTGTCTACCCAGCGGGACGCGGGGTTATCATCAACCCCCCTCACCCCCGCCACCCAGGGAACAACAACAACAAACAGGGCTGACCCCCCCCAACTCCACTCCCTTAAAAGGATTCCCCATAAATCAGGTTGATTATTCCTGAAAATATCAAGGACTACATCGTTGCTTAGAAAATGAAATCAAAGAATCAAAAAAACACTCGAGCGACGGAACCCAAAGAAAACCCAACCTCGAGAAAAAGATCCAAAACCTTGAAGAGAAGATTACACGGGAAGTGTTGACACAAAAAAATACTCAAAAACAGCTATACCAGTCACACGGGCAAATACAACAATAAATATGGGTTGAAGAAGCAATAAAGGGACGGGATCAAACAGCACACTGACAAATGAATACCTTGATTTCCAAAGAAAAAAACGAACAAGATAATTTTCTGATGCGTTTTAAAAAAACACCACACATTCCTTGAATAACAAAAGCACAGTGAAAAGAAACTGCTATCGGGAAATACAGAACCACGTACAATCATCGTGAAAAAACAATAAAATCAAAGAAAACGTTTGCTAGGAAAACCAGAAGTAAAACAGTATAATGACAGACTTCATTCATACTAAAAAAAGAAAGGACCTAATTAAATCAGCAATTCAAGAAAAGGGAGTGTACATAAAGGTGTCAACAAGAAAACGCAAAACCTTCTTTTAAAGGCTGAAAAATTTAAACGGAAAACAAAATACATCAGGTTTCACGTGAGAGGGGAAAAATCTAGAAGGAAAACATAAACAGGACAACAATATCCATCTCAAACAAACAGATTTCTCTACCTTTTTTTAGAAAAGCGACATTTCTGTAAAAATTTAGAAAAGTCCCTTAATCATATATACATGTGGTGCATATAGTGTACTTTTACTTTAAAATTGTGCATTTTTATTTTTATTTTTTTCATCACTGCTAATCCCAACACCCCAAAAACCTATCTTCCCTTTCTTACGCTATTAATTGCTCATAATTTAAATTACAATCAAATTTTACTCCAAACTTAAAAAATTTTCCATTATTTTTACCGCCCCCTTTTAAATTTTTGTTTATCAACTTTTTTTTTTAGTCATTTTTCATTGTGTATGCAATTTATTGTATATTCCCAATTATTTTTTTTGCAAGTACCAAAACTATTTTTTCTACTAGTCCCAAACTACCTCTTTTTTTTTTTATTTTTTATTGTGCAAAACGCTCAATTTTTTTTAATTTTACAAATCAATCTTACTCAAAAACCAATATTATTTCATAGTGACCATTTAAAATTTAACTTGTTTACCATTATTTAATTTTAGTCCCCTTTAAATATTTTCTCCTTTATTTTAGTTTTAAATTAATACCCTATTTTATTTCCAATTGTTAAAATAATCAAGGTGCATTCCGGGTGCTAAAGTAAATAATTTTCACAATTTTGCCATTATATTCCAAAGTCATTTATTTGATTACACTTTATTTTTCACCACAATTTTATATTAGTCATTTTATATTATATTTTATCAAAATTCAACTTTAAAGAATTACCTTTAGTACTCCCTACTACTTTCCCAACTCCATTTTTTGATCATCCTTTATTTTATAGCCCTTTTTTTTGTCTCCTTTTTTTTAGCTTAAAAAAAAAAAAAAAAAAACTACCTTAGCTCATTTTTTTTACATTTTTTAAATAATTCAGGTGCTTTTTTTTTTAGTTAAGACTATTTACTTTTTTTATACTTAATTCTAACTATAGTTTCACTAAAAACTTATGATTACAAACATTGATCTATCCCAACCCTTTATTTAATGATTTAAATGAACAAACAGTTACTTTAATTACTAAAAGCAGAACAATCAAAGGCACTCTCAGTGCCAACAAAAAAATAACTATTTTTTAACTAAATACAATTTTTAAGCACTTACGGCCCTCTGTTTACAAATTCCTTACATCCCAATATGTCCATCTTTACAAACTGAAACCTGCTAAACCGATACAACAGATGTCATGCCATCCGGGTTTTACACAGCCATACACAACGTAGGCCAGACCAACAAGGGGGCACAGCCATAAACTCCAGACCAAATAGAAATTTTCACAATCTTGACAAGGGATGGGAAAATGGGGAATATATAATACCAAAATTTAAACCAAATACCTACAAAAAAACCCTCACATTGATAAAAATTACAGATTCCCCCAGTCAAACATTACCAATTTTGTCAAAAACCCAGGAAATATGATAACTGTGCAGCATGAAAAAAAGATCATTACTACTCTCAGGTGACTTCAATATAAAAATCTCCTAAGACCAGGACCCCCACGTTTCTAATTCACAAAAACAAAGAGTAACGTGTTTCTACCAACATAAAAAACCTCAAGAGTTAAGAGACTAGGTTTCCCACTTGACCACATCTGCCAAACCATATCCCCCTTTTAAAAACGGCATAATTACAGATATACCCCAGCCACTACCTACTTTTCCCCATAACAACACTTGGTAAACTACCCAAGACACTCTAAAGTCACCTTCAGACTTCACAATGAGGCCCATTAATAACTTCACAAAAGCATAGCAACATTGCTGGCACACTGGGGCTGAAACTATACAGAACTGACGAAGATAATAATTTTTTTAAAAAAGACCCAATACCCCTATAACAAGACTGCCCTAAAAAAAAATAACAGATGACACTAAAAGAGAACAGTCCCTGGGTAACACCAGCATTTTCAAACCATAAATACAAAACACCAAAAAACAACAGAAGGGTCACATAACCCGAACCAAACAAAAAAGTTACTCGTCAATCCTAAACCCGCCCGATAAAAAGGGGAAAAAAATTGATTAGAACAGATTTTTCCAACTACGAGGTGATATAAAAAAGACCTGGAAAACCCTATCAGAAATTCTGGGGAAAAAAAATATCACGAAATGCGAAAAAAATTTGCAAAATCAATGAACCCAACTCCCCCCAAAAAAACAGCAAACAGACTCAATGATTTCTTTTCCCTATAGGACAAAAAACCCTTTCCCAAAAAATTCCCAAAATACCCCACCAAAGACCCTCACCGGCAACTACCCGAACACCTGTTCCTAGCTCCGACTAAACCCCAAAAAAGTCTCCCTTTTTTATCAACGCACTAAAAAACAAGCAGGGGGAAATTTAAATACCTTACCACCCTTTATATACAAAAAAGTGTCACAATGCATCACCAATCATTCAACACTCTTTTAAAAAATCCCTTAATCCTCCACCTTCCCTACAGTACTCAAAATAGCAAGGGTACCCCGATCCAAAAGGAGGAACCAGATTTAATAACTTTTGGCCAATATCCAACTTACCCCTCTCCAAAAAAACTTCGAAAAATTTAATTTATAAACGAATTCTCCTACCTATCTCCCAAAAAAATACTCAACCCTGCCAATTTGGGTTCAGGCCTAATAAAAAACTAATGACGTATTATACACATGCTAAAATATAACACTGCAAAGAGAAAAAAGAAGCCCACTGGGACTTTATTTACTTTTACGTAAAGCTTTTGATACAGTTGACCATGACTTTCTCCACGTAAATTGTCACACAATTTTAAGAGGGCCCCTCCCCAACACCTCAAGTATACTCAGAAAAAAAAAGCCAAAATGTTGTGCAAATGGGGTAAACTTTCTGCACAACCAATTTCAGTTTGGTGTCCCACAGGGGAATGTCCTTGGGCCCCCTTCTCTTTCTCCTTACAAAATGACCTACCAAATGCTTCGCAAATTTCTAAACCCAATATTTTCAGATACATACTTTGTCTTCTCCCACCCGAGCCCAGTCACGCTGCCAATACTGTAAAACCGAATTACAGAAAATTCTACCTGGTGGGACTAACAAACTTTAAATAACATTGACAAAAAACCCACTTTATTCATTTTGGTAACAGAGCTAAAAAGCCCCTTAAATAATGATAACGATCACCATCACAAACTAAAAGAGGGGAAAAATTTTAGGGTCCCCCTTTATAATAACTCAAAATTTTATACACATAACAACAAATTTCAAGAAAATTTTCCCAAAACGTAGGGTACATCGAAGATACGGTACTAGCTCCACATCGCCCTCCCGGCCCTAATCACTCTTTATTTACCCCTTCCACGATGGAAATTTTGCATGGGGCTCAAAAACAATTAACCATCTCAGACCACTAATTACCCAACAAAAGGGTGCATTTTGAATAACCAATTTCTCACTACGGCAGCACACCCACCAATATTTAATACACTAAACCTATCCCAACAAAACACCATACTTATTTTTCACCTATTACATACAAAAACACTTAACTCTGAATTTAACCCTCCCCCAAACACTCCTCCAACCTCAACAGAAGCATGACCAAAAAACACAAGGCACAGATCACTCTTTTATGTTCCTCGTGTCCCTCTCACCTATGCCAAAAAAATCAAGCACATAAAAGGCCCTAAAATCTGGGAATTCTTACCTGTAAATATAAAAGAAACACTACCTGTTTAAAATTCAAGTCTCTTCTCAAAAAATCACTTACTCACCCAAAACCAAATAAAAACTGAATAAAAAACCTTATAAATTGTGTATCTTAAATTTTTCTCAAATTATATCAATAAATGTTAAACTAAGACCCCAAACTAACTTTTTTATTTTTTAAATACACTACCTAACAGAATACTCCTACAGAATGTACAACAATGCAAGCAACCAATGACCCTTTTTTGATACCCTTTGTGCTTTATTTATTTTTACAATAAGTTTTATCACTGATTTCATCATTTCTAGTTAATTTTAAGTTAATTTTTAAACCAGCCCGAAAGCTATGCGGTAAGGGCTTTTGGGATGGTGCTCTTACTGTATTTTTTTACCTCTGTATGTTCCAAATTGTTAATAAATAAATAAAAAAATAAATATTTCTTCAAACTTTTTTACAAGTTCATTGAAAAAAAAAATATGAAAATATTGTGCGGTTTTTTTTAATCAACGGGACCATTAGTACCATATGGTACAATGGTGCCATAGGGTCAATGGCACCATAGATACAATGGACCATATAGTACCCTATGGCACAATGGTGCCCTAGGGTGCAATGGTACCATATGGTACAATGGGACCATAGATACAATGGTACCATATGGGACAATATGGAATATCAAGGTACCATATAGTCAAGGGGGGCCTAGGGTGCAATTGACCATATGGGACAATGGGGACCAATGGTACAATGGGACCATTTAGTGCAATGGTACCATAGGTACAATGGCACCATTTGGTACAATGGGACCAATGATACAACGGGACCATTTGGTACAATGGACCATTGATCAATGGCACCTTTGGTACAATGGTACCATAGATCAAAGGCACCTTTTTGGTACAATGGTACCCAAATTTAAACCCCTGGGACCATAAGTGCAATGGACCCTATGGGTAAGGACCATTGGGACCATATGGTGTAAGGTACCCCTATGGACCATTGATGCAATGGGACCAATGGTACATTGACCACACGTACAATTACCCTATGGTTCATTGTACCATATGGACGTTTTATTCAAAACAATGAAACGCTAATATTTTCATTATTATTTTGTTTACAATGTTGTTTACAACAAAAATATGCAAAAAATGTTATAATATAAATAATGTTCTATTATAAAATTTTTCAATGACAGGAACTTTACGTGTTCCTTGAGGTGGATGACAAAACACTTTTTCTCGGAAACTGTGGAGTCAGTAGAGCTTTTGTCTCCACTCACTCATCTTGGCTGGTTGTCTCATGTCACCAACACCTTTGACCAATGGGACACGGGGTTTATAAGTTACAGGGACCAATAGTACCCCAGTACAGGATAACATAGGTGCTGGGGGACCATATGGTACAGGGTACCAATGGATAGGGACCGTATGGCACAGGGTACCACATAGCACAGGGTACCATATGGCACAGGGTACCATATGGCACAGGGTACCATATGGCACAGGGTACCATATGGCACAGGGTGCCATTATGGTACAGAAAACCATATTGGTACAGAAAACCATATGGTACAGAAAACCATATGGTACAGGACACCATATGGTACAGATACAGGGATAACTATGGAAATAAGTCACCCTGACTTTTTTGGGTTATCCTAGGATTTTATAAGTATGCTGCTATGTATGATAATCTATGCAATTGTATTTCTGTACACCTGAATAAACTTACTCAAGTGCATGTGGCATCATAAGTAAGTTTATTTAGTTATACACAAATAAAGTTACATAGAATATCATACTTAGAAGCATATGTTTGGGAACCTAGGATAACCCAAAAGAGTCAGACAGACTTATTTCCATTAGGGTCCCTGTACCCTGTACCATATGGTATAATGTATCTTATGGTACATAATACCATATGGTACCAGTGTACCATATGGTACCATTGTACCATATGATACCATTGTACCATATACCATTGTATGACATGGCACCATTGTACCATATGGTACCATTGTACCATATGGCACAGTGGTACCATATGATTCAAAACCATAGAATTCGTCTTCAGCTCCACTTCCATCAGTCTTAGAACTGTAAGTTGTGAAGAGGAGAGTCAGAATTCGCCCAGAGAGTGAGTGGGGAGTGAGAGCTTCCTTGCCACCAGGCACTATGAACAAAGCTACTTTGCCGGCATTCCCACAATGCCATGCAGGCATCCAGATTTTTTCTATGGTGTGCACACTGACCACCCAGACCCATTCTCTTAGATGCAGGCCTACCAGCCTTCTCGTGCTAAATTTGACGGCGCTAGAATTTTGGCGTAGATCGACGGTTTGGACCCTGAACGTAAAGCCGTAGATGTACGGGACGGACCCTGAAAGGGTTAATGAAAATGTGTATATTAACGTAATATATGACATTTAAATGAGATTCAGTGATTATTATTATCATTACTAATATGACATCTCGAGATATAAGACACTATTACTTATTTTAATGAGTACCTGCACGCAAGCACAGTATGTAAGTTTATTTAGGTATAGGTATACATAAGAGGGAGATTATTTCCCAGTAAAAGTAGGCCTTAGACAAGGATGTGTGATGTCACTGTGGCTGTTTAATATATTTATAGATGGGGTTGTAAGAGAAGTAAATGCGAGGGTCTTGGCAAGAGGTGTGGAGTTAAAAGGTAAAGAATCACACAAAGTGGGAGTTGTCACAGCTGCTACTTGCTGATGACACTGTGCTCTTGGGAGATTCTGAAGAGAAGTTGCAGAGGTTGGTGGATGAATTTGGTAGGGTATGTAAAAGAAAATTAAAAGTGAATAGAGGAAAGAGTAAGGTTATGAGGATAACAAAAAGATTAGGTGATGAAAGATTGGATATCAGATTGGAGGGAGAGAGTATGGAGGAGGTGAATGTATTCAGATATTTGGGAGTGGATGTGTCAGCAGATGGTTTTATGAAAGATGAGGCGAATCATAGAATTGATGAGGGGAAAAGGGTGAGCGTGCACTTAGGAGTCTGTGGAGACAAAGAACTTTGTCCTTGGAGACAAAGAGGGGAATGTATGAGAGTATAGTTTTATCAACACTCTTATATGGGTGTGAAGCATGGGTGATGAATGTTGCAGCGAGGAGAAGGCTGGAGGCAGTGGAGATGTCATGTCTGAGGGCAATGTGTGGTGTGAATATAATGCAGAGAATTCGTAGTTTGGAAGTTAGGAGGAGGTGCGGGATCGCCAAAACTGTTGTCCAGAGGGCTGAGGAAGGGTTGTTGAGGTGGTTCGGACATATAGAGAGAATGGAGCGAAACAGAATGACTTCAAGAGTGTATCAGTCTGTAGTGGAAGGAAGGTTGGAGGGAGGGGGTAAAGAAAGTTTTGTGCGCAAGGGGCTTGGACTTCCAGCGGGCATGCATGAGCGTGTTTGATAGGAGTGAATGGAGACAAATGGTTTTTAATACTTGACGTGCTGTTGGAGTGTGAGCAAAGTAACATTTATGAAGGGATTCAGGGAAACCGGCAGGCCGGACTTGAGTCCTGGAGATGGGAAGTACAGTGCCTGCACTCTGAAGGAGGGGTGTTAATGTTGCAGTTTAAAAACTGTAGTGTAAAGCACCCTTCTGGCAAGACAGTGATGGAGTGAATGATGTTGAAAGTGTTTCTTTTTCGGGCCACCCTGCCTTGGTGGGAATTGGCCAGTGTGCTAATAAAAAATAAAAATAGTATACATAAGTATAATTATCAGAATATATATAAAATTGGAAATAACTTTTAAAAACACTTGAAATTTTGGAGTTTCCAGGCATAATGGAGAGACTTAGTGTTTACGGATCTCACAGAGAACGTAAACAAACCGGGTGGGGCATGGTGACCGTATTAGAAACTCAGGTGGGGGGAGCCATACAGCGAGTTTTGGTCATAATTTAAAATGACCGTATTAGCGGAACGCTGTAAAGTGAAATGCCGCAAAGCGGGGCCCTACTGTATATAAAAAGTAAGCATGCACTATAAAACCCTCTCTGCACAAATACATTGTTCATATTAACATTAATGTTTTTAAATTCTATCACAGCTTCAAATCATTTATCCAAGGAGAGTAACAGGCACATTTTAATAATGTAAATGCTGATATGAAAATGTTTTAATAATAAAAGGTGGGCCTCAATTCACAAACCATTGTGTACTGTGTTGTAACAGAGTACATTTCACACACCATCAGGTGCTGTGGAAAGAGAGACTTATGTACAGTTCAGGACATTTATTAACCCGTAAACGGTCCAAACGTATATATGTATAAACGTTTTTACGCTAGTGCCCCAAACGTTTATATATATTTTATTTTTCCTGCCTCAAATTTGGCACAATTGGCCTGATATGCCTTGTCAGCATAGAATGGGTTCTAACACTCAGTGTGCACGGTATTAAAAAAATCTGGGACCACTTAGTGCCTTGTGGGAGCACCAGTTCAAAAGAGTGCCAGCTCATTTGAACACAGTCTCAAAACCCCTACTAACTCACCTCCTCACTCCCACTACCTTCCCCTCCTCCTAACCTCTCCTCCTCACCTCCTCTCCCCTCCTCCGTCCTTTCTCTCCTCCTCTTCTCCTCCTCCTTTCTTCTCTCTCCTCCTCCTCCTTCTTCTTCTCTCTCCTTCCTTCTCCTCTCCTCCTCCTCCTCTCTCCTCCTCCTCCTTCTCCTCCTCCTCCTCCTCCTTCTCCTCCTCCTCCTCCTCTCCTCTCCTCTCTCCTCCTCCTCCTTCTCCTTCCTCCTTCTCCTCCTCCTTCTCCTCCTCCTCTCCTTCTCCTCCTCCTCCTCCTTCTCCTCCTCCTCCTCCTCCTCTTCTTCTTCTCCTCCTCCTCCTCTTCTCTCCCCTCCTCCTCCTCCTCCTCCTCCTTCTCTTCCCTCTCCTCCTCCTCCTTTTTTCCTCTCCTTCTCCTCCTCCTTCCTCCTCCTCCTCCTCCTCTTCTCCTCCTCCTCCTTCTCCTCCTCCTGCCTCCTCCTTCTCCTCACCTCCTCCTTCTCTTCTCCTCCTCCTTTTCTTCATCTCTTCTCCTTCCTCCTTCTCCTCCTCCTCCTCCTCTCCCCCCTCCCCTCCTCCTCCTCCCCTCCTCCTCCTCCCTCCTCCCCCTCTACTTCCACAATCCAAAACCTGGAACATATAAATACTTTGTATATATTCCAAGACAATAGTAAATGGCTAAGGCAGGTGTAAATGTCCACCTGTCAGTTTGTTTGTGACAATGTGAATATATTTTCAGAAACTAATATTAGTGTCAGAACAAAGATTAGTTATGAAATGACAAGAAGAACTATAAATTGTAATTATCAGAACATAAAAATTATATATGAAAAATGGAAAAAAAGATATATTGGCAACACTTCTGCAAGCGGCAGCGCTCTATGTTGCCGTCAGGTGATCACCAAGTGCCAACTTTGCGGCCTCATATCTCTAAGTACTTTTCCTCAAAAAATTTTTTTATCCTATAACACTTAGAAAAATGTGGTCTTTTTTTCAAAAAAAAAAAACGATTTTTTTTTTTTTTCCCAAATATTTGGGGCACGGGGGTTAGTGAACTATATAAAAAGTGGCCCCCCCGGGTTTTCGATTTTAATCTGTTCCTGAGAGCCATCAAAATACTGAAAAAAGGAAAAGCGAATAATTTTTTCCCCCAAAAAAATAAGGGAAATCAAATTCATGCAAAAAACACCCAAAAGAAAGAAAAAAAAAAAAAATTTTACCACATAAATTTAATTTTAATAAAACCCCAAACTGAAAAAAGAAAATGAAACTTTTACATGACATTTCCCTTTATTGAAAAACCCCCTGGTGATGATTGATGGGATGGGGGGGGGGAGATGGGGATGGTGTTAATTTTTAGAAGGGAATCCATTTCCCAAATTAAAGGCTTGAGGGGGGCCAAGCCTTTTTCCGGGGATATTTTCCCTTTTTTTTTAAAAGCCACTGGGCCCCACTTGAGAGTCCGGGACCTCGGGTCAAAACAACAAATTTTGTCCATAGAGTTTTCTGTACCCCCCCGCCCCTTTACGTTTTTGTCTAAAAGGGGCCCCAAAAACTTTGTCATTGAAATGGTCGCCACAGGGCTGAAATAGCTGTGTTAGGGTGTTTTTCACCCCATAACGGGGTTTGAAACTTAAACCCCCACTTCCCCAAAAACTTTTTCCCTTTAATTTTTGAATTAAGGCACAAGGGTTTCCACAACGGGCATAGGTTCTAAAGGGTTTAACCCCAAACCCTTCAAAATAAATTTTAAATTTTCCCCATAAAAATTTCTCAACCTTTTTTACCACGGGGTTTTGGGAAATAAAGCTTTTTTGGGGGCCCAGGGTGACTTATTTTGCAAAACAACCCCAAAAACACGTGAAAAATAGGGAAAGTCCCGGGAATGTACCTTAAAATCGGCACCTGGCTGGCTTGTAAAAAACGGGCCCACAAAAAGGGCTTTTTCAGGCCACACGTGGACAAGTCTCTTACAATCGTATCAAATCCCGGGGTTTTCAATGGGATACCGGAAAAAATTTTTGCAAAAAAATCATCGAATCCCGGGTTTTTAAAAGGGGAATACCGATGCCATCAATAGGGGGGTCCACGTAAAAATACCCCTTTGGGACTGTTTACGGGTTTAAAACCGGAACGTTTCACCCACAAGGGGGAAACGTTTTTTTTAAAAAAATGTCCTGAACTGTACACAACTCCCCTTTTTTCCACATCTTGTCAAATCCCCAAAAACCAAAACTTCATTGTGTACAGTTTTGTAGCATTGTACATTTTTACAAACCTTTTGGGTACTGTTTGTAGCAGAGTACATTTCACACCCCTTGGGTACTGTGTTATAGCAGATTAAAATTTCACACACCATTGTGTACCTTTTGTAGCAAGTACATTTCACACACCATTTGTACCGTGTTTTAGCAGAGTACATTTCACACACCACTGGGTAGTTTTGTAGCAAAAACACTTCACACACCATTGTGAAACCGTTGAAGCAGATTTACATTTCACACACCATTGTGACCGTGTTGTAGCAGAGTACTTTTTCACACTAAATTGTGCACAAATGTTGTAGCAAAAGTACTTTTTAAAAAACCATTTGTACAAATTTTTAGAAAGAATACTTTTCACAAAACCACTGGTATTTTGTTGTAGCAGATTACATTTCACAAAACCAAACGGGTTTAGTGTTGTGGGCAAGAACACTTCAAAACACCATTGGGTACCGTTTGTACAAGTACATTTCACACATCATTGTGAAACTATTTTTTCCCAGAGTACTTTTTAAAAACCCATTGTGTCTATGTTGTAGCAAGAAACTTTTCCCACACCACTGGGTTTTTTTGTTGTAGCAGAGTACATTTCACACACCACGGGGTATGTTGTAGCAAGAAAATTTTCACCCACCTTGGGTACCTTGTTGAAAGCAGAGAAAACATTTTTCCCAAACCCCAAGGTACTATGTTGTAGCAGAGAAACTTTTCATACACCACGGGGTATTTTGGTTGTACAGCGTACTTTTCCCATACACCACTGGGTACTTTGTTGTAGCAGAGGAACTTTTCACACACCACTGGGTACTTTGTTTTTAGCAGAGTAAATTTCACACCCCAAAAAGGGAAATTTTTGTTTGTAGCAGAGTACTTTTCCCACACCCCCTGGGACTTGGTTGAAAGCAAGAACTTTTTCACACTGCGGGGTATTTGTAGCAGAGTACAATTTCACACACCACGGGGACGTGATGTAGCAGAGAAACAAGCTAAAAATACTCTAACCAATTTTTTTCCCCACTTTAAAACTAGTGAAACTAAGTTTAAGTTTTTTCCCATTTTGAAATTCAATCAAAAATACTAAAACATGCAAAAAGAAAAGAGAGAAAAAAAACCCTTATTGATTAATAAACTGTATTTTGCAACAAAAAAACAAAAAATTAAAAAAAAAAAATAAAAGCAAATGTATGGAATAGAGGCGGGTTTAAATTAAAAGCAGGGGAAATTTTTTTTTAAAAGGAAAAGTGGGGCTCGGGTTTAGAGTATGTGGGAAGAAGGAAAATTTTCCCAGCAAAAGAAAGGCATTAGCCCAAAATGTGTAATGTCACCGTGGTTGTTCAATATATTTATGGATGGGGTTGTAAGAGAAGTGAATGCTCACGTGCTGGCAAGAAGTTTGGGGTTAAAAGATAAAGAATCTAACACAAAGTGGGAGTTGTTACAGTTGCTCTTTGCTGATGACACTGTATTTTTGGGAGGTTCTGACGAGAAGTTGCAGAGGTTGGTGGACGAGTTTGGTAGGGCGTGTAAAAGAAGAAAGTTGAAAGTGAATACAGTGGACCCCCGGTTCGCGAAGCCATTGGTATCCAATAAATCCGGTATCCGAAGCATTATATCGCAAAAAATTTGCCTCAGTTCCCGTTACAAAACCCAGTATGCGATACGATTCGTACGAGACGTGTCCACGTGTGGCCTGAACTGCCCCATGTGTGCCAGTGTTTACAAGCCAGCCAGTGTGTGCGCATCTAAGGATACATTCGGTACATTCCATATTATCCATGTTATCAATGTTTTTGGTGCTTGTTTCTGCAAAATAAGTCACCATGGGCCCCAAGAAAGCTTCTAGTGCCAACCCATCAAGACCAAGGGTGCTAATGACTATTGAAGTTAAGGAAATGAGTGCAAAGTGGCTTGAAGTGCAAACTTTTTTGATGAAAATCACCCTCACACAGCTACTGCAAGCCATGTTGGCAACCTGTACACTGACAATGTTGTGAACCACTTTAGGAAAGTCATAAAGGAACGAGAGGTACAGGCCTCTATGGACAGATATGTTGTGTGACATTAGTCCAGTGACTCTCAAGCTAGTCCTAGTGGCATTAAAAGAACAAGGGAAGTAACCCCGGAAAAGGACTTGCTACCTCAAGTCCTAAGGGAGGGGTATTCCCCTTCTAAACATTAAAAACTTCGACTCTCTCCCCTCCTCCCATCCCATCAATCATCACCAGATCTTCATTAAAGGTAAGTGTCAATTATTCTATTGTGATTATTCTATTGTTATTATTGTTATTGTAATTATCATATTGCATTAAACTTAATATTTCATGTGGTAAAAGTTTTTTTTTTTCACACTTTTGGGTGTCTTGCACGGATTAATTTGATTTCCATTATTTCTTATGGGGAAAATTGATTCGCTTTCCGATAATTTTGGTTTACGATGAGCTCTCAGGAACGGATTAATATCGTGAACCGGGGGTCCACTGTATAGGAAAGAGTAAGGTTATGAGGATAACAAAAAGATTAGGTAATGAAAGATTGGATATCAGGTTGGAGGGAGAGAGTATGGAGGTGAATGTATTCAGATATATGGGAGTGTACACGTCAGCAGATGGGTCTACGAATGATGAGGTGAATCACAGAATTGACGAGGTGGAAAAATGTGAGTGGTGCACTGAGGAGTCTGTGGAGACAAATAGCCTTGTCCATAGAAGGAAAGAGGGGAATTTATGAGAGCATAGTTATACCAACACTCTTATATGGGTGTGAAGCATGGGTGGTGAATGTTGCAACAAGGAGAAGGTTGGAGGCAGTGAAGATGTCGTGTCTGAGGGCAATGTGTGGTGTGAATATAATGCAGAGAATTCGTAGTTTGAAAATTAGGAGGAGGTGTGGGATTACCAAAACTATTATTCAGGCAGCTGAGGAGGGGTTGTTGAGGTGGTTCGGACATGTAAAAAGGGAAACAAAATGGAATGACTTAAAGTGTGTATAAATCTGTAGTGGAGGGAAGGCGGGGTACAGGTCAGCTTAGGAAAGGTTGGAGGGAGGGGGTAAAGGAGGTTTTGTGTGCAAGGGGCTTGGACTTCCAGCAAGCATGCGTGAGCATGTAGATAGGAGCAAATGAAGACAAATGGTTTTTAGGACTTGTGCTGTTGGAGTGAGAGCAGGGTAATATTTATGAAGGGGTTCAGGGAAACCAGCAGGCTGGACTTGAGTCCTGAAGATGGGAAGTACAGTGCCTGCACTATGAAGGAGGGGTGTTAATGTTGCAGTTTTATAACTATAGTGTAAGCACGCCTCTGGCAAGACAGTGAAGGAGTGAATGAGGGTAAAAGTTTGTCTTTTTCGGGAGACCCTACCTTGGTGGGAAACAGCTGATGTGTTAAAATAATAATAAAAAAAGAATAGTTATGAAAGGATACAGAATGTGCATGCTTATGTAAGTATGTACTACTATATATTCCTTACCACACACTCTTCTTTGAAGAGTTATTTGCCTTTCACTCTAAATCACAAATTTTCATCCCAATATAACTGAGTAACTTCCTGTATTTAACCAGAACAGTGGCCAAAATTACCAAGAAAAGTCAAAAAAATAAGGTGTACAAAAACCCAAATTGCCCAAACCCTTTTTTTAGCAAAAATAAATTAAAAAACCTTTTTAAAAATTTTTTC
>NW_026506526.1:0-35230 GCF_026875155.1 Cherax quadricarinatus
TGGGTCTTCTTTCAAAAAATTTCTTCAACGTTGTTCCCAACCTTTGGACAAAGACCTATTCACTAGGGTTTTGGTTCACATGTCCCCGCCCTCCCCCGGGTTAAGTCACTCACTACCCATATAAAGCCAACGGCCCATTTACATTTAAAAGATATCCCCGAACCACACCGGGGAATATTCCTCTTCTCCTCCTTTCCCCTTACCCCTTTTTTGTTTGGACTGGGCATTGGGAAAAGTTTCTAATGTTCCCATTCTCATGTTTTCTTACTTTCGGTTTTTAAAAACCATTTCTTCCAATTAGTTTTTTCTTAAAATTTGATAGAAAAATTTTTGGACAAAGTTTTTAAAAAAATTTTTGGGTTTTGAATTTTCCAAAGTTTTTTTTCCCCCCAAAAAATTAACATTATTATTTTGAGCATTGTAGCGCCTAGGGGCCCCACGAGGGGAAGCCCTAGTCATTTCTGTCAAATGCCATTGACTCTCTTGTCAGTTAATATTCCACTAAAACAAGGAGCACAGAATCTGACCTCATCGCGCAAATTCAGGTCTAATCAATTTTTGTATTTTCTAAAAATTTTAAAAAACTAAAAGGGGTTTTTAGTTAAATGATGATACAGCACTAAGATCTTTAAAAAAGAGATCTGTAAAAAAAAAGAAAAAATATACTATAGAAAAACCACAAAAGAGAAACATGGAACTTGGGGTGGGAACACTGCAGTAGGCCTGTTGGGCCCATTTAAGAAAATAAGAAAGGAAAAAAACAGTGCAGGGGCCTTTTGGGCCCTATACTGGAGGTCCTTTACAATTCATCCCAATAAGAAAACTTTTTGCCCAAACCCAATTTTAAAATGCAAATAAGAAATAAGCTTGAGTGCTGTAAGTCATACTGAGTAAATAAGGTCACGTCTGGCTAAGTACAGGTGATCTTGCTAAATACAGGTCCCAATCTAGAATGAATCAAACAATCTTAAATTGCACGTTTTCAAATTATTTCACTAAAAAAATTTTTGCCAATTTATTTTAAAGCTTCTAAAAAAGTTGGGTAATTCATTTCTGTGTTTAAAAAACGATAAAACCCAAATGCCTTCCCTATGTATTTATCCCCTAAATTTTTAAAACTACCCGGTTTTACGTCAACAAATTACTATGTAGATTTTTTTTTCCATAAATTTTCCCCTTTACAAACCTAGCTCGATTTTATGTATTTTTGAAAGATACGACATATGCAAAGTAAAAAAAACACTTTTTGCAACAAAAATTTTTCATTTCATAAATTTGTGACATTAGTTGCATTTTGTCCTTGTGTTTTTCATAAGAAATAAAAAAGGAGGAACACTGCAAAGGGCCCTTTTGGGCCCCATCTGGCGGCCCTTTAAATTATCCCCAAAAACATTTGCCCCAACCAATTTCAAGCCCCCAAAAGAAATAAGCTCTGATGTTAAAGTCCCACTCAAACCCAACCCTCCCACTCATGAAATTTACCCAACCTAAATTTGAAAACTACCAAAGCCCAGCCTAAAAAACCCCAAATGGTTGTTGTTCCACTCATTCTAACCCCATTTTCCCAAACCAAAACTTTCATGTCCTTTCTAAATCCCAAACTTTCTAATTTAAATCCTTATGCGGGTTCTCTCTTGGAGAGATTCCTCAAGACCTTGTTAATATCCCCTTTATTAATACATAGGAAAAAAGAAAGGAGGAACACTGCATCGGCTTTTTGGGGCCCCTTTTAGGCGGTCTTTTTTAAATTCATCCCCCAACAAAATTTGACAAACCCAATACCTATTTCCCTTATACACTTCGATCAGGTCCCCCTCATTTTGTTACAAATGAATGTAACTTAAGGTCTTCAATATTTCTTCTAAGGAAAATTTTTAAGCTTTTTATTAATTTAGTATCCTAGCTGAATGTCTTCTAACGAATTTTTGTCCTTCTGTAAAATAGAGCAGAATTTGGGTGCATAATTAGGGGAGGCCCTTTCTAAGATTTTAAAGCTGCACATGACCTCTGGCTTCTGGCTTACATTTTTGATATTTAAAACCCGTAAATTTTTTAATCCCTTTTTTCTATAGTATTACAAACTATAGTATTAACAAAACTTAGTATTAACAAAATATAGTTTAAACAAACTATAGTATTAAAAAAAATATATATTAACAAACTATGTATTAACAAAATTAGTATTTACAAAACCCAAAATTCCTATTACCAAACTAAAAGTACCCAATTACCAACCAATCCCTATTACCCGAGCCCTTTTTTTCGAAATTGATCAAAAATTTGGAAGGCACATGCCAAAGTCATTTTCAGTTTAACCCAAAGCAATGATCTTGATAACTGTTACTGTTTCACCAAGTGCTGTATCGACAAAATAATACAACCTGCTTTACACACAACTTTATTCCAACCAAAATTTGATGCTGCCGCAAGTTTTCCCCATCAAAAACTAGAGTGCAAAAAAAATTTCTCTAATGCACAATTCAATTACAAACGACTACCTGACTACGTTTGGGTTCTTAGGGTTCGGTCTCTTGGGAGACATGGACCTGTCCTCACATGAAAAAAGTCGGCCTGCTGCAAAGTGTTCCTTCTTGTTTATGTTCACTAAGTATTTTCTATTCTGTCGCTTAGATTAGAATGTAGATCCTAGACTAAACCTAATCTCCACAGGATATTCCCAAAAAAATAATGAATCATCTATTATTTCCTACTTTAAATTTATTCCTGACTATGGAACTGAACTCCTCCAATCTGCAAATCAAGGTGATGGACTGATTACATCTCTTCAATCTCTCTGTTTCCTTCCTACTTTCTGTATCGACTGAAGAAGCCTACTGTGAAGGCGATATCGTTTCAGGAATAAGTTGCTAACAGTATTGCTCATTGTTATGAGTCTTAACCTACCAAACCTCTCAGTATTGTTATACAGAACACTGAACACAATGGCAATCTTAGATATCAGAAAAACACCTCTTGATTTGAGTGGCTCTTGCAAATGAGTGGATAGAGTTATCAGACCTTATTTTTTTAGGGAGCATTGAAAATTGATTTGGCAAATCTTTGTTAGTGGGATGGATTGTAAAGGACCTGCCAGTATGAACCCAACAGGCCTGCTGCTGTGGATCCTCCTTTCTTATGTATTATGTTCCTTATGGAATTAGTGTAGTAATGAGTGAACAGTTTACCTAGTTAGTTATAGAGGCTAGGACTTTGGTAGTTCAAATTTAGGTTGGGTAAATACAGAGTGGGATTGGGTTGGATTTGAGTGGGACTTGCACATTCAAGCTTATTTCTTGGTACATTGAAAAATTGGGTAGGTCAAATGTTTTGTTAGTGGGATAATTGTAAAGGACCTTCCTAGTATGGGCCAACAGTCCTGCTGCAGTGTTTCCTCCTTTCTTATGTTCTTAATGTTTCTTATGTTCATTCAAGAACTGAACGAACGAACGAAAGTTCAGGTAAGATCCCCCAAATGGGATGAGCGGGGAAGACGGACAGATGAGAATAGTGCTGGAGAGGAGTGTTCTTAGTCGTATAAATAGAGTCCAAGGCTTTAACCTAGCAGCAAAGGCGATCGTGGGACAGATAATGACAAGAGAAATTCCGGTTTCTTTTCTTCTGGTTGGGACTTTCCGTGGGGTGAGGCTGGTAGTAAAGACTTGCGACGTTTAGAGCCTAAAGAGGAGTGCCAGAACGAGTCATGTCTTAACACCAAAAAGCAAAGGCGAACGTGTGTCAGAGAATGGTACCTGTCCTTAGAAGGTAACCTGTCATCGGATCCAAGGGTTATTTGTAAGTAGGGTTTAGGAAAGCAGGATCATGCAAGGAGAGAAAAGGTTGTCTGGTTCTGGGTCTGGCGAATGTCATCGTCAAGGAGAGAGGTCCAGTAGTCATGTCGTGGTCTCAAAGTTTTGTCTATCTGTCTGTCACTGTGAGCCGTCTTCCAGTACAGATTCAGCGCAGGGGGGACGTCTAACTGGCATGGAGAGACCCGCTTTGGCGAAGTCCTCCCAATCAGATATCAAGCACCCAGCGCAGCGCCTTGTCTGGACATCGCTGGCAGTTTTAAAGTAAGTTTGTTTGTGCTGCAAGAGAGAGGGCTAGAGGAGAGTAGTTTATTCAGAGGAAGTATTAGGGATTTGTAGAGTTGTAGTTTGGTGCTTGAGAGTCATGTTTCAGCTTGTGAGGCCCGCAAGGGCCTTACAAGCATTGCATGCCTTGATGAATGGGTTTTGGTTTCCCCCCCCACCGTTTTGGTAAACGAAGACGGTAGTCAAGATTAACGCCAAGGACAGTGACAGATTGTGTGATAGGGAATAATGGCGGGTGTCCAGCTGTTACTGAGTTTCGACAGGTAATGGAGGATCACGTTTCCTGTAGTTAAAATACGTAATGCGGATTTTGCTGCATGGATTTTGATCCTCCATTTTGTTCCCAGATGGCTATCCTGTCAACCTCATTTTTGTGTTTGTGTGTGAGTGTATCTATGAATTGGCATGAGTGATAAGTTGTGTAATGTCGTCTGCATAGGCTAGTGTGATGGAGTTTGTGGTATATAGGTGTTGGAAAATGTCGTTAGTGTATAAAATGTAGAGGAGGGGAAAGGACTGAATCCCTGGGGTACTTCCATCATTTAGTTGTGAAGTGTCCAGAGTAACAGCCTTGGAAAGTTGATTCTCATGGTACGGGCCGTCTAGGAAAGTTGCAGAGGATGTACGAGTATTGAGAGGCAGGTTGAAGTTAGTGCAGAGTTTTGTACTTGAGCCCCTCGTGGCCACAACAGTGTCAAAAGCTTTTTCAAACTCTTTTGCAACCAGGGCCTGTCCTGTTTCTCTTTGTTTTGTGTTGATGTGGATTAGTTGATAATGGATGTTAATGGCATCCTGTGTGGATCTGTGTGTATTTCTTGAAGCCAAACTGGCCATCTGAAATTAGAGAATAATGTTCCAGGTATCGCGGAAGGGCGATGATTTAATTAGTTTTTCAAAGAGTTTTCCTAAAGTTTCGAGGAGGCTGATAGGCGAATAGTTTTCTAAGGGTCAGGAGTGGTCTTATTGGGTTTAGGAAGGAGGATAGCAGTAGCAAGCTTTTGAATAGGGAAAAGGGAAGTATCCAGAGGCAAGGAGGCATTGAGGAGGTTTGTGTAGGCAGTAATGATAGAGTCACCCAGGAAGGGTGTTTCAGGATAATATGGTTAAGAGGCCAAGGCGACCAGGAGCCTTTGGAAGGAAGGTGTCTGAGGAGAGTTTTTAAATGTCTGTGTTGGTGAAAGGAGTGTCGAGTTCTTGGGAGGATGGTAAGAGTGTCTATATGAAATGGGTGGCTGTCTGGTGTTGTTTCTTGTGTGTGAGCATTGTTCCAGTTTCTATGTATTCTTGAATTGTTGAAAAACGTTTAGGGGAGGGTGGGTGAGCGTGGAAGATGTGTCTCCATATGATTTCATGAAGATGTTGGAAGCAGCCTGTGTGGTTGCTGAGAGTGTGTGTGTTGTGGGTGATGTGTTTGAATTTGGTTGGTGGGATATGCCTCTGATTTTTTGATAAAGTTCCAGAAGGCTTTAGTGTTTTAAACAATCACCTGCGTCCTTGTCCGCCGCATTGTGGTATTATCCCGTGACCGAGTTATTGTTGTGGTCTTGGTCTAGGCTTGTGTAAAAAATGTTAGTTTCTAAGGTAAGTGAATCTAATCGGACTTGATTAAATCCTATGTGTGGGTTGTAGAGGAAGCGGGTTGTGGTAGCAGCATAATTAGTCTTTCTTGTCTGGAGTGCACGGTTTGAAGGAGAATAACGAGAGATGGTGTGAGTTTTCTTTGGGTATTGCGATGTTGGCGTGCTTGTGTAATGGTTCCTGGATGAAGATCAATGTTGAGTATCGATGTCAGAGATAGGGTTGTTGTTGTAGTCTAAGGTGAGGTTAACATTGGTCTATGTTGTTTTGAAAGCATAACCAGTAGCGTTCTTGTAGGAGAATGAAGGTGTGGTTGGAATGAGGATAGGGTTGGAGGAGATTGTAAGATTACTGGGATTGTGATCAGGTAGTCAAGCCTGTAATTAGGGCCTACAGGTGAGAATGTAATGTTAAATAGAGAGCTCTGGCTGGCTCGGTTATATGCCATAATGATGTCTGGTTTGCCTTGGCCCCCGTGTGGATTTGAAGACGGTATAGAAGTCTGGGCCAAGATGAATTAGGTGTTTTATTGGTTTGAGAAGTTGAGTAATTGGGTGACCAAGTTGGTTGTTACATAACTACTGGTGTTAATTGAAAGGCAGTGTGTTTGGCATTCATGGTCAGCTAGTAGGTTAAGTTGGTGTGTTGGTGTAGTTGAAGGACTAAGGAGATGAGGTTCGTTGTATGTTGATAGTATTGTTTGGGGTGTGGGGGCGAGGAGCATAGGTGGTGAAAAAAGATAAAGGGGGGAGGGGGGGGCAAAGGTGGGTGTTGTATGTCCTGAAGGATCCCTGAACGCGCAAAGAAGACAGTGTTGGGGTGAATAAAAGGGATTGGTAGAAATTCATTTGTTTTTATGTTGGAATAGACAAAAAGGATGTGGCAAAAAAGGCAACTCAAAACCAAAAAACCCCTCCCCCATCGACGTGGGGGATCAAAGGGGGGAGGGGGTCTGTAGTGCATGCATTATAGACCATAATGGTAGGCGGATTACATTGAGGGGCTTTGTAGGCAGGTACTGTTTTAGCAAAACATATCTGATCTTCTCTTGGCCTCTCTCTTCACAAGGAGCTCTTCTCGGTCCATGAGGGGAGGGGGGAGGAGGGGGTGTCTAATTGTAAAGTAAAGAGAACGTTGACGTTGAACTGAAGAACCTGCTGAAAAAATGAAAACTGAAATCGCCTTAAAAAATAAAAAACGGCGCTTAATAAAAAAAAAAACAATTTTCCCTTAAAAAAAAAACGTTATATTAATGGATTCCCGTTCGCCTTTAGAAGCAAAGTTAATAATGTCGGGGAGATGACGGGGGGGTAGGGGGGAGGAGTTAGGGTTTAAAGGAAACAAAAGCCCCCGTGATAGTGTGGTGCCATAACACGTATGTGAGTTTTGAAGGTGCTCGTTAAACCTGGCAGCCCTTCAATCGACAGCTAGCTTACGGACACCGTTTTCCCATGGAGGGGGATGAAAGATGGAAGTCTGTTTTTTATGTTCTTTGTCTGTCCGTTAGAAGTTGGGGTAGGTTTAGTTTGAGTGGATTTTGTCCGGAGGACGTGGAGTTGGACCTGGAGAGTTTTGGTTGTTGTGAGTGGGCGAATGTTGATGCAGAGGAAGTGGAAGTTTTGGTAAGCTGTTAAAGTGAAGTTTATTGTAAGCTGTGAGGTAAAGGGCTCGGAAGCTTTGGAAGGGGATGAAGTGGTAAGGAAGTGGGGGAGGGGGAGGTCGGTAGCATAGTGGGGTGTTGGTGGGAGGTGTTAGAATAGTGTAGAGAGGTAAGTGGAGGAGGAGAGCTGGTGGGAAGTAGGAAGTGTGTTGGGTGGTAGAGAGGAAGGAATGAGAGGTTGCAGGATGAGGCTTGAAGAGAAGCAGGAAGAGGGAAAATTAAAGAGGGAAAGATTGTTTTAGCAGACCAGATAGTTAAGGAACGTGGAGTAGTCATGATTGGTAAGCTTGTGAGATTAACAACGCAGAGTGGGGCAGCATGGCAAGTTGGACAGTTAGTTTTTGTAGTCCTAGTGTGGTGAGAAGAAAAGTTTTGTAGTCTGTGTGTTGGTGTTTGATGTGTGGAGAGTAGAAAGAAGGTAGTACCAAGTGCGTGGGGAGGCCCTGGCATTGGGGGTAGGGAGGGAGGTGTGGAAGGGGAGGGAGGTAATGAAGGGAGGAGGAGCAGGGAAAGGGGTTGGGGAGGGAGGGAGGGTAGGTTTTGCTCTGATGGAGGAGAGAATGTGCTTGGGTAGAAAGGCAGGATTTGCACTGCAAGTTGAGAACCGCCGCAGTTAAGAAACATTTAAGAGGGAGGTTGCAAGTAATCCAGAAGTTGGCCAGTTGCTGAACATCTGGAGCAGACTTGTTGTAGATGTGCTGTGTTTTTGTCGTGGCCGAATTTGTAGCATTTCAGACTTGTGTGATTGGGTGGAAGTTCGGAGTGAAGAGAGCGTTTGGAGGAATGCAAACTGGTCATGTGAAAAAGAATCCTTGACTGAAGAAGTGTAGAGGCGTCAGCAGGATAGAACACGTATTTTTGAGAAGGTAGAGTTTTCTGGTGCTGTAAATTATCGTCAACATAGACTTTGTTCTTAGTACGATATCTTTTATTAAGTCGATCTTTGTCTGTGTCAAGCTGTAGGAGAGAGTATCTACGTGTTTAGCAATGCTGTGCTTTTGGCACGGTGCCCAGGAGTCCAAATAATGGTGAAGCCTGCGTTGAGAAGTTTTGTCTGGTATCGTCGCTTGAGGTGTACGCTTCGTAGGAATGTTTGCAAGAAGGAGTTTGAAACCTGAGTTGAGTTTGAAGACTTTAAGTTGAAAGGTGCAACCAGTGATTCTGATATAATAAATTTTCCGGACAGATAGTGGCATCAGGATTATAGAGAATTTGAGGTTTAGCGAGAAGGAATTGGATTTAGTAGAAGCAGAGGCAGTGTTGGGAGGTGGGGGAGAGTGGAAGGGGGGTGGGAGGTGGAAGCACGAAGGCAACGTCTAAATTACGAAAAGATTAATTGGATGGTGACAATACGGCCAAAAAAGTGAGAGTACTACTATGCAAGTAGTGTAAAAGAACACGTACTTGCCTGGCGCAGGACATGAGGAGGTGAACTGTAGCTTAGAATGGGCCCTGTAACCTGAGTGGTGGCGAACCTTGGCTGTATGGCGTGGCAGTCACGGCTAGAGAATTCAGGCAGCAAGAGGCTTCCTGCCCCTTGCGGTCGCAACCACCGACGCACCAATCCTGAGGCGGGAGAGGAAAGACGAAGGTCCAGCAAGCACTTTACTCAACACGGGATAATTTCGAGAGAGGCGAGAATCGTCGATGTGTTAGGTAAGCACACGTCACCAACTACACCACTCGAGCTAAGGTCGCAGATCCTTCATTAAAGGAACGAATGCTAGTCCTTTATTTTCTTCTGTAAGTCAGGTGCCTTTTGAAGAACTGTCACAGGTGATGATAAGTATTAGGTGAATGTGCTTATAAACGAAGAACTGTTTACTGAAGGCTCAGAGGAATTCTTGCCTTAGTTCACAATCGGTCGTTCCAATTCTTCAAGATGGATAGTCAATTTCAGAGGTTCTTTGTCTTGGACAGGAAGAAGAGCACATTCGAAATGTCGAAGAAAGAGCTAAATGCTATGGAAGATTAGAAATATGCCTTGCAAAGATATGTACTAATTAAATACTCTCAAGAAGTTATATAGCAGAAAACAATTGCACTTCTGTTAACGTTTTCCAAAATCTTCTACTTTGGCAGAAAGTCTTCGAGATGTGGCAAAACACAATTCACAATAATTATGGATACTTGATGATACTTCATCATTCCTCGATTGAAATACAAAACAATGATCAAAAGGTATCAAATCAATGATGTCAGTTTTGGTTTGAAAGACTGAGACATTATGCAAGCATATGGGAATCTTATCAGGAAACGTCGCACACACAGTGGCTTCTTCAGTCCAATACAAAGAGGAAGGCCGTAAGGAGAGGAGGAGAATGAGGATAATCAGTCCCTCAACCTGGAGTCGATGTTTTTTTCAGTCCATCGGCAATCTTGTAGAATGTACAGCATAGGCCTAGACGTGGCTTATATACTGTTAGTGAGGTGACTTGAAGCAGGCGGAGGCGGATCCATATGTGTACCATCCACTATCGAAGTATGGTACTTTGTCAAAGGTTGAACAAGCGTTTGAAGAAATCTTTGTAAAATAACCCATGATGCTGCAGAGTCTGATCAGTTGTGATTAATGGTTTGAACAACCGACAAGTTGAAGACTGAGACACTTATGGCAAGATTCCCATATGCGCCATAGTGGTCTCAGTCTTCAACTTGTCGTTTTTCAACCATTCATCACAACTGTCAGACACTGCAGCATCATGGGATCTTCTAACAAAGAATTCTTCAACGCTTGTTCAACCTTTGGACAAAGACCTACTTCGACTATGGATGGTAACCACTATGATCCCGCCTCCCGCCTGCTTCAAGTCACCTCACTACAGTATATAACCACGTCCTACGGCCCTAGAGCTGTACATTCTACAAGATTGATGGACTGGAACACTCGACTCCAGGTTGAGGACTGATACCTCATTCTCCTCCTCTCCTTACGCCTTCCTCTTTGTATTGGACTGAAGAAGCCACTGTGTGGCGAAACGTTTCCTGAATAAAGATTCCCATATGCTGCATAAGTGTCTCAGTCTTCAACTTGTTCGGTTTTTTTCAAACCATTCATCACAAATGTCAGTTTGGTATTTCCATTAATATTGATAACCGACACAAAGATTTTTAATGACAAGATTTTCTCAATAAAGAGTCCTCATTAATGACGTCCTTTGAATTTTCCCAGTATTTTGCCATAAATCTAACATTATTAAGTAGAGGCATTGTAGCATTGCCTAGTGGCCCACGAGAGAAGACCATAGTCACTTTACTGTCTAATGCATTGACTCTTCTACTTAAGTCATTTACAGCTCATATATCCACTAAACAAAGGAGCACAGAATCTGACCTACAATCGCAAGCTATTCAGGTCTAACTCACACTCTTGTAATTTATCTAGACAAATTTTCAAACTACCAGAGTTTTAGAGCTTCAATGATGATACAGCACTAAATCATTTAAAAAGAGATCTGTAAAAAAAAAAAGAAAAATATACTATAGCCAAACCACAAAAGAGAAACAGAGAACTTGAGGTGGAACACTGCGAGTAGGCCTGTTGGCCCATACTAAGAAACATAAGAAAGTAAGAACAGTGCAGAGGCCTGTTTGTCCTATAACTAAGGCAGTCTTTAACCATTCATATCCCAATAAGAAAACATTGCCCAACCCAATTTTCAATGCTACATAAGAAATAAGCTCTGATGTGCATATGTAATCATCACTGAGCTAAATACAAGGTCCGTCTGAGCTAAGTACAGGTCGCATCTGGCTAAAAACAGTCCATCAATCTAGAATAGAATCAAATCAATCTTGAATATGCACGACTTTCACAATTCTTTTTCATAACAAATTATTTGCCAAATATTATTTTCAATGCTTCCTCAAAAAAAGCATGGGTAATTCTATTTACTCGTGTTTAATAAACCGATCAAATCCAATGCCTCTCCCTAATGTATTTATCCATCCTAATTTTTAAACTACCGCAAGGTTTTTAGCGTCAACAAATCTACTATGTAGAACCTTTTTTTTTTTCCAAAATTCCCTATTCCAAACCTACTACAGCATTTTATGTATTTTGTAAGAAATACAGACAATATGCAAAGTAACAAGACACATTTGCAACTAAAGTAACATTCCATAAAGTGTGACATAAGGTTGGCCTTTTGTCCGCTTGTGTTTTTCATAAGAACATAAGAAAGGAGAAACACTGCAGCAGGCCTGTTGTCCCATACTAGCAGGTCATTACAAATCATCCCACAAACAAACATTTGTACCAACCCAATTTTCAATGCTACCCACGAAATAAGCTCTGATTTTCAAGTCCCACCTCAAATCCCCACCCCTCCCACTCATGTATTAAACCAACCTATATTTGAAACTACCCAATTCCTAGCCTCAAATAACCCAACTAGGTAGTCTATTCCACTCATCTACTACCCTAGTTTCCAAACCAATACTTTCCTATGTCCCTTTCTAAATCTAAACTTATCTAATTTAAATCCATTACTGCGGTTCTCTCTTGAGAGATATCCTCAAGACCTTGATAATACCCCTTTTATTAACACTTAGGAACATAAGAAAGGAGAACACGCATTCAGGCTGTATGGCCCAAACTAGGCAGTCTTTTACAATCATCCCACTAACAAACATTTGACCCACCCAATACCTATCTTCCACTTATACACTTCGATCAAGTCTCCCCTCATTCTTCGTCCTAACAAATGAATGTAACTTAAAGAGTCTTCAATATTTCTTCATAGGAAGATTTCTAAGCTATGTATTTAATTTAGTCAATCCTACGCTGAATGTTCTTCTAACGAATTTATGTCCATTCTGTAATATAGAGACCAGAATTGAGCTGGCATAATCTTTAGTTGAGGCCTTACTAAATGTATAAAGCTGCAGCATGACCTACTGGACTTCTGTTGCTTTACACTTCATGATATAAATTCCCAGTAATCCCTATTTAAAATCCCATTAATCTATAGTATTAACAAACTATAGTATTAACAAACTATAGTATTAACAAACTATAGTATTAACAAACTATAGTATTAACAAACTATAGTAATAACAAACTATAGTATTAACAACTATAGTATTAACAAAACTATAGTATTAACAAACCATATTAACCCTATTACCAATTAAAAGTACCCAATTACCCAACCAAACTACCCTATTTACCAGAGACCTTTCTTTCGATATCAGCACAAGTTCAGAAAATTGGGAAAAGCAAATGCTTAGATCATTTTCAGTTTTCCCCAAGCAATGTCTTATGATAACTTGTTTCCCCAACACCTGAGATGCCCCATATCCAATTTAAATACACAACCTGTCTTACCAAAATTTATCCCACCACAATTTGATGCTGCCCAATGATTTTCCCATCATAAACTAGAGTGCAAAAAAAATTTCTCTAATGCCCAATTCAAATTTTACAAACGAATACCTGACTACGTTGGGTTCTTGGTTAGGGGTCCTTGGGAGACATGGACCCTTCCCTCACATGAACCTGTAGGCCTGCTGCAGTGTTTCCTTCTTTTTTATGTTCACAAGTATTTTCTATTCCTGTCGCTTCAGATTAGAGCGTAGCAACCTAGTATCTAAACCTATCTCCACAGGATATACATAAAATAATGAAGACATCCATTATTTCCAACTTTAAAATTTATTCACCTGACTATGGAACTGAAACTTCTCCAATCTCAAATCAAGGTGATTGACTGATACATCGTCTTCATACCTACTGTTCCTGCCTACTTTCTGTATTCGACTGAAGAAGCTACTGTGAAGCGATACGTTTCGGAATAAAGTTGCGTAACTTTTTTGCCTGTGGTTCTTACCTACCAACCGCTCTCAGTATTGTATACCAGACACTGCAAACACAATGCATCTTAGACAGAAAACACCTCTTGTATTGATGCTCTTGCAAATGAGAGGATAGAGTTTATCAGACCTTATTTTTTTAGGAGCATATGAAAATTGATTTTGGCAAATGCTTTTGTTTAGTGGGAATGGATGTAAAAGGACCTGCCGAGTATGACCCAACAGGCCTGCTGCAGTGAACCTGTCCATTCGTCTTTCTTATTTCTTATGGAAATAGGGTAGTAGATGAGTGGAACAGTCTACCTAGTTGGTTTATTAGGCTAGGACTTTGGGGTAGTTTTCAAATTTAGGTTGGGTAAATACATAGTGGGATGGGTTGATTTGAGTGGGACATGCACATCAGAGCTTATTATTTCTTGGGTAGATTGAAAATTGGTAGGTCAAATGTTTGTTAGTGGGATGAATTGTAAAGGACCGCTAGTATGGGCCAAGCAGGGCCTGCCTGCAGGTTTCCTCCTTTCTTATGTTCTTATGTTCTTATGTTCATTAAAAGGAACGAATGCTAGTCTTTATTTTCTTCTGTTAAGTCCAGGTTCCTTTTGAAAGTAACTGTCAGGTGATGATAGTATTAGGTGAAAGTGCTTATAAACGAAAACTGTTACTGAAGGCTCTTAGGAATTTCTGCCTTTGTTTCCATCGTCGATCCCAAAGTTTCTTCAGATGGATAGTCCAATTTCAGAGGTTCGTTGTCTTGTACGAGAAGAAGATCATCATTCGAATGTCGAAGAAAAAGCTAAATGCATGGAAGATTATGAAATTTGCTTGCAGATATGTACTAATTAGAAAATACTCTCTAAGAAAGTTATATTTGCAGAAAACAATGGCACTTCTGTTAACGTTTTTCCAAAAATCTTCATACTTTGCAGAAAATCTTCGAGATGTGGCACAAACACATTCACAATATTTATGGTTCTTGATTTGATACTTCATCATTCTCGATAATGAAATACAGAAACAATGATCAATGTATCAAAGCTTGATGTCAGTTGTGAAAAGGACTGAGACATCATATGTACATATGGGGAATCTTATTCAGGAAACGTTTCGCCACACAGTGGCTTCTTCAGTCCAATACAAAGAGGAAGGCGTAAGGAGAGGAGGAGAATGGTAACAGTCCCTCAACCTGGATCGATGTGTTTCAGTCCATCAATCTTGTAAATGTACACATAGGGCCTAAGACGTGGCTTATATACTGTAGTGTAGGAGACTTGAAGCAGGCGGAGGCGGGATCATAGTGGTCCATCCACTAGTCGGAAGTAGGTCTAGTGTCCGAAAGGTTGAAACAAGCGTGTGAAGAATCTTTGTAAAGAAGAACCCATGATGCTGCAGTGTCTGACAGATGAGATGAAACGGTTTGAAAAAACCGAAAGTGAAGACTGAGACACATATGCAGCATATGGGAATCTTGCATAAGTGTCTCAGTCTTCACTTGTCGGTTTTTCAAAACATTCATCACTACTGTCAACACTGCAGCATCAGTGGGATCTCTTACAAAGAATTCTTCAACCTGTTCCAACCTTTTGGAAAAGACCTACTTCGACTAGTGGATGGTAACACTATATCCCGCCTCCGCCTGCTTCAAGTCACCTCAACTACAGTATAATAAGCCCACGTCTTACGGCCCCATGCTTACATTCTACAAGATTGATGGACAGAACACATCGACTCCAGGTTGAGGGACTGATTACCTCTTCACCTCCTCTCCTTACGCCTTCCTCTTTGTTTGGCCTGAGAAGCCACTGTGTGCGAAACGTTTCCTGAATAAAGATTCCCATATGACAGCATAAGTGTCTCAGTCCTTCACTTGTCGGTTTTTTCAAACCATTCATCACAAATGCAGTTTGTATTCATTAATATTGATAACCGACACAAAAGCTTTTAGTGACAAGATTTTCTCAATAAAGAGTCTCATTAATGACTCTTTGAATTTTCCAAGTAATTTTGCCAATAAATCTAACATTATAGTAGAGCATTTGTAGCAGGCCTAGTGGCCCACGAGAGTAAGACCTAGTCGACTTTCTGTCTAAAGCCATTTACTCTACTTAGTCAGTTACAGCTCATATCCACTATAACAGGAGCAACAAATCTGACCTATCAATCGCAGCTATTCAGGTCTAACTCACACTCTGGTATTTATCAACAAATTTCAACACTAACACAGAGTTTTAGCTTCAAAGATGATACAGCACTAATCATTTAAAAGAGATCTGTAAAAAAAAAGAAAAAATATACTAATAGCAAACACAAAAGAGAAACAACATAGAACTTGAGTGGCACACTGCAGTAGGGCCCTGTTGGCCCATACAAGAACATAAGAAAGGAAGAACAGTTGCAGAGGCCTGTGGCCTATACAGGCAGGTCCTTTAACAATTCATATCCCAATAAGAAAACATTTTGCCCAACCCATTTTCAATGCTACATAAGTAAATAAGCTCTGATGTGCATATGTAGTCATCCACTGAGGCAAATACAGGATCACGTCCTGAGCTAATTACAGGTCGCATCTGTGCTAAATCCAGGTCCATCAATCTAGAAGAGAAACAAATCAATCTTGAATATGACGACTTTCACTATCTAAATTTCACTAACAAAATTATTTTGCCAAATATTATTTTTCAAGCTTTCTCAAAAAAAACTTGGGTAAATTCCTAATTTACATCGTGTTTTAATAAACGATCAAATCCAATGCCTCTCCCTAATGTATTTGATCCAACCTAAATTTTTAAAACTACCCAAGGTTTTAGCGTCAACAATTCCTACTATGTATACCTTTTTTTTTCCATAAATTTCCCTATTACAAACCTAGCTACAGTCATTTTATGTATGTTTGTAAGAATAACAGACAATAATTCAAAGTAAAAGAACACATTTGCAAACTAAAAGTTACATTTCATAAAGTGTTGACATTAGTTGCACTTTTGTCCTTGTGTTTTTCATAAGAACAAAAGAAAGGAGGAACACTGCAGCAGGCCTGTGGCCCATACTAGGCAGGTCCTTTCCAATTCATCCCACTAACAAATCATTTGACCAACCAATTTTCAATGCTAACCCAAGAAATAACTCTGATGTTCAGTCCAATGAAATCCAACCCCTCCCACTCATGTATTTATCCAACCTAAATTTGAAACTACCCAAAGTCCCAAGCCCCAATAACCCAACTAGGTAGTCTGTTTCCACTCACTACTACCCTATTTCCAAACCAATACTTTACCTATGTCCTTTCTAAATCTAAACTTATCTAATTTAAAAACCCATTACTGGCGGGTTCTCTCTTGAGAGATTATCCTCAAGAAAGACCTTGTTAATTCCCCTTTTTAATACATAGGAACATAAGAAAGGAGGAACACTGCACAGGCTTGTGGCCCATACAGGCAGTCTTTTACAATTCATCCCACTAGACAAACATTTGACGCACCCAATACCTTCTTCCACTTAATACACTTCGTCAGTCTCCCCTCATTCTTCGTCTACAAATGAATGTAACTTAAGAGTCGTTCAATATTTCTTCATAAGAAGATTTCCTAATGCATGTATTAATTTAAGTCATCCAAGACGCTGAATGTCTTCTACATAATTTATGTCCAATCTGTAATATAGAGACCAGAATTGAGCTGCATAATCTAGGTGAGCCCTTACTCTACTGAGTATAAAAGCTGCATCATGACCTCTGGACTTCTGTTGCTTACACTTCTTGATATAAATCCCAGTATCAATTTAAATCCCATTAATCTATAGTATTAACAAACTATAGTATTAACAAACTTATAGTATTAACAACTAAGTATTAACAAACTATAGTATAACAAACTATAGTATTTAACAAACCAAATTACCCTATTACCAAAACTAAAAGTACCCAATTACCCAACTCAACAAACTACCCTATTACCAGAGAACCTTTCTGTTCGAAATATCGCACATGTTCAGAAAATTGGGGAAAAAAGGCAAATGCCAAATCATTTTCAGTTTTAACCCAAGCAATGATCTTTGATAACTGTTTTCACGCTGAGATGCATATCCATTAAATACAACCTGTCCTACTCTCAAAATTTATCCAACCAAAATTAGATGCTGCCCAATGTTTTTCCATCAAAGAAACTAAGTGCAAAAAAATTTTCTTCTAATGCACAATTCAATTTTACAAACAATACCTGACCTACGTTGGGTTCTTGGGTTAGGGTCCTTGGGAGACTGACCTGTCTCACGAGAAACCAGTAGGCCTGCTGCAAGTGTCCTTCTTTTTTATGTTCATCAAGTATTTTCTATTCTGTCGCTTCAGATAAGATGTAGATCCTAGTATCTAAACCTATCCCACAGGATATTCATAAAATAAGTGAATCATCTATGTATTTCTCCAAATAAATTTATTACCTGACTATGGAACTGAACTTCTCAATCTCAAATCAAGGGTGATGGACTGATTAACATCGTCTTCATACTCTACTGTTCCCCCTGCCTACTTTCTGTATTCGACTGAAGGAAGCCTACTGTTGAAGGCGATACGTTTCCGGAATAAAGTTGCCTAACTGTTTGCCTGTGAGTCTTACCTACCAACCTCTCAGTATGTATACCAGACAACTGCAACACAATGGCTCTAGTACAGAAAACACCTCTTTATTTGAGTGGCTGCTTGCAAATGAGTGGATAGAGTTATCAGACCTCTTAATTTTTAGGGAGGATATGAAATTGATATGGCAAAAATGCTTTGTTAGTGGGATGGATTGTAAAGGACCTGCCGAGTATGACCCAACAGGCCTTCTGCAGTGATCCACCTTTCTTAGTTCTTATGTTCTTTATGGAAATAGGGTAGTAGATGATGGGAACAGTCTACCTAGTTGGGTAATAGAGCTAGAACTTTGGGTAGTTTTCAATTAGGTTGGGTTAAATACATGAGTGGGATGGGTTTTGGATTTGAGTGGGACTTGCACATCAGATCTTATTCTTGGGTACATTGAAAAATTGGGTAGGTCAAATAAATGTTTGTTAGTGGGATGAATTGTTAAAGGACCTCGGGATCTTAGTGGGAACCTGCCACGCGAACCTGCCCAAGGTCATCGCCAAAGTTTGGCAAGCGTTGAAGTGCTTGTACCAAGAATTCCCATGATGTTGCAGTGTGTCTGTTTCCTAACACTTCTTGATATAAAACCAGTAATCTATTAAAATCCCATTACATCTATAGTATTAACAAACTATAGTATTAACAAACAATAGAATAACAAACTAAAGTAATTAACAAACTATAGTATTAACAAACTATAGTATTAACAAACAATAGTATTAACAAACTATAGTATTAACAAACTATAAGTATTAAACAAACTATAGATAACAAACTATAGTATTAAGCAAAACTATAAGTAAAAACAAACCAAATTACCCTAATTACCAAACTAAAAGTAAACCAATTACCCAACCAAACTACCTATTACCTGAGACCTTTCTTTCGAAATTGATCAAAAATTTGGAAGGCACATGCCAAAGTCATTTTCAGTTTAACCCAAAGCAATGATCTTGATAACTGTTACTGTTTCACCAAGTGCTGTATCGACAAAATAATACAACCTGCTTTACACACAACTTTATTCCAACCAAAATTTGATGCTGCCGCAAGTTTTCCCCATCAAAAACTAGAGTGCAAAAAAAATTTCTCTAATGCACAATTCAATTACAAACGACTACCTGACTACGTTTGGGTTCTTAGGGTTCGGTCTCTTGGGAGACATGGACCTGTCCTCACATGAAAAAAGTCGGCCTGCTGCAAAGTGTTCCTTCTTGTTTATGTTCACTAAGTATTTTCTATTCTGTCGCTTAGATTAGAATGTAGATCCTAGACTAAACCTAATCTCCACAGGATATTCCCAAAAAAATAATGAATCATCTATTATTTCCTACTTTAAATTTATTCCTGACTATGGAACTGAACTCCTCCAATCTGCAAATCAAGGTGATGGACTGATTACATCTCTTCAATCTCTCTGTTTCCTTCCTACTTTCTGTATCGACTGAAGAAGCCTACTGTGAAGGCGATATCGTTTCAGGAATAAGTTGCTAACAGTATTGCTCATTGTTATGAGTCTTAACCTACCAAACCTCTCAGTATTGTTATACAGAACACTGAACACAATGGCAATCTTAGATATCAGAAAAACACCTCTTGATTTGAGTGGCTCTTGCAAATGAGTGGATAGAGTTATCAGACCTTATTTTTTTAGGGAGCATTGAAAATTGATTTGGCAAATCTTTGTTAGTGGGATGGATTGTAAAGGACCTGCCAGTATGAACCCAACAGGCCTGCTGCTGTGGATCCTCCTTTCTTATGTATTATGTTCCTTATGGAATTAGTGTAGTAATGAGTGAACAGTTTACCTAGTTAGTTATAGAGGCTAGGACTTTGGTAGTTCAAATTTAGGTTGGGTAAATACAGAGTGGGATTGGGTTGGATTTGAGTGGGACTTGCACATTCAAGCTTATTTCTTGGTACATTGAAAAATTGGGTAGGTCAAATGTTTTGTTAGTGGGATAATTGTAAAGGACCTTCCTAGTATGGGCCAACAGTCCTGCTGCAGTGTTTCCTCCTTTCTTATGTTCTTAATGTTTCTTATGTTCATTCAAGAACTGAACGAACGAACGAAAGTTCAGGTAAGATCCCCCAAATGGGATGAGCGGGGAAGACGGACAGATGAGAATAGTGCTGGAGAGGAGTGTTCTTAGTCGTATAAATAGAGTCCAAGGCTTTAACCTAGCAGCAAAGGCGATCGTGGGACAGATAATGACAAGAGAAATTCCGGTTTCTTTTCTTCTGGTTGGGACTTTCCGTGGGGTGAGGCTGGTAGTAAAGACTTGCGACGTTTAGAGCCTAAAGAGGAGTGCCAGAACGAGTCATGTCTTAACACCAAAAAGCAAAGGCGAACGTGTGTCAGAGAATGGTACCTGTCCTTAGAAGGTAACCTGTCATCGGATCCAAGGGTTATTTGTAAGTAGGGTTTAGGAAAGCAGGATCATGCAAGGAGAGAAAAGGTTGTCTGGTTCTGGGTCTGGCGAATGTCATCGTCAAGGAGAGAGGTCCAGTAGTCATGTCGTGGTCTCAAAGTTTTGTCTATCTGTCTGTCACTGTGAGCCGTCTTCCAGTACAGATTCAGCGCAGGGGGGACGTCTAACTGGCATGGAGAGACCCGCTTTGGCGAAGTCCTCCCAATCAGATATCAAGCACCCAGCGCAGCGCCTTGTCTGGACATCGCTGGCAGTTTTAAAGTAAGTTTGTTTGTGCTGCAAGAGAGAGGGCTAGAGGAGAGTAGTTTATTCAGAGGAAGTATTAGGGATTTGTAGAGTTGTAGTTTGGTGCTTGAGAGTCATGTTTCAGCTTGTGAGGCCCGCAAGGGCCTTACAAGCATTGCATGCCTTGATGAATGGGTTTTGGTTTCCCCCCCCACCGTTTTGGTAAACGAAGACGGTAGTCAAGATTAACGCCAAGGACAGTGACAGATTGTGTGATAGGGAATAATGGCGGGTGTCCAGCTGTTACTGAGTTTCGACAGGTAATGGAGGATCACGTTTCCTGTAGTTAAAATACGTAATGCGGATTTTGCTGCATGGATTTTGATCCTCCATTTTGTTCCCAGATGGCTATCCTGTCAACCTCATTTTTGTGTTTGTGTGTGAGTGTATCTATGAATTGGCATGAGTGATAAGTTGTGTAATGTCGTCTGCATAGGCTAGTGTGATGGAGTTTGTGGTATATAGGTGTTGGAAAATGTCGTTAGTGTATAAAATGTAGAGGAGGGGAAAGGACTGAATCCCTGGGGTACTTCCATCATTTAGTTGTGAAGTGTCCAGAGTAACAGCCTTGGAAAGTTGATTCTCATGGTACGGGCCGTCTAGGAAAGTTGCAGAGGATGTACGAGTATTGAGAGGCAGGTTGAAGTTAGTGCAGAGTTTTGTACTTGAGCCCCTCGTGGCCACAACAGTGTCAAAAGCTTTTTCAAACTCTTTTGCAACCAGGGCCTGTCCTGTTTCTCTTTGTTTTGTGTTGATGTGGATTAGTTGATAATGGATGTTAATGGCATCCTGTGTGGATCTGTGTGTATTTCTTGAAGCCAAACTGGCCATCTGAAATTAGAGAATAATGTTCCAGGTATCGCGGAAGGGCGATGATTTAATTAGTTTTTCAAAGAGTTTTCCTAAAGTTTCGAGGAGGCTGATAGGCGAATAGTTTTCTAAGGGTCAGGAGTGGTCTTATTGGGTTTAGGAAGGAGGATAGCAGTAGCAAGCTTTTGAATAGGGAAAAGGGAAGTATCCAGAGGCAAGGAGGCATTGAGGAGGTTTGTGTAGGCAGTAATGATAGAGTCACCCAGGAAGGGTGTTTCAGGATAATATGGTTAAGAGGCCAAGGCGACCAGGAGCCTTTGGAAGGAAGGTGTCTGAGGAGAGTTTTTAAATGTCTGTGTTGGTGAAAGGAGTGTCGAGTTCTTGGGAGGATGGTAAGAGTGTCTATATGAAATGGGTGGCTGTCTGGTGTTGTTTCTTGTGTGTGAGCATTGTTCCAGTTTCTATGTATTCTTGAATTGTTGAAAAACGTTTAGGGGAGGGTGGGTGAGCGTGGAAGATGTGTCTCCATATGATTTCATGAAGATGTTGGAAGCAGCCTGTGTGGTTGCTGAGAGTGTGTGTGTTGTGGGTGATGTGTTTGAATTTGGTTGGTGGGATATGCCTCTGATTTTTTGATAAAGTTCCAGAAGGCTTTAGTGTTTTAAACAATCACCTGCGTCCTTGTCCGCCGCATTGTGGTATTATCCCGTGACCGAGTTATTGTTGTGGTCTTGGTCTAGGCTTGTGTAAAAAATGTTAGTTTCTAAGGTAAGTGAATCTAATCGGACTTGATTAAATCCTATGTGTGGGTTGTAGAGGAAGCGGGTTGTGGTAGCAGCATAATTAGTCTTTCTTGTCTGGAGTGCACGGTTTGAAGGAGAATAACGAGAGATGGTGTGAGTTTTCTTTGGGTATTGCGATGTTGGCGTGCTTGTGTAATGGTTCCTGGATGAAGATCAATGTTGAGTATCGATGTCAGAGATAGGGTTGTTGTTGTAGTCTAAGGTGAGGTTAACATTGGTCTATGTTGTTTTGAAAGCATAACCAGTAGCGTTCTTGTAGGAGAATGAAGGTGTGGTTGGAATGAGGATAGGGTTGGAGGAGATTGTAAGATTACTGGGATTGTGATCAGGTAGTCAAGCCTGTAATTAGGGCCTACAGGTGAGAATGTAATGTTAAATAGAGAGCTCTGGCTGGCTCGGTTATATGCCATAATGATGTCTGGTTTGCCTTGGCCCCCGTGTGGATTTGAAGACGGTATAGAAGTCTGGGCCAAGATGAATTAGGTGTTTTATTGGTTTGAGAAGTTGAGTAATTGGGTGACCAAGTTGGTTGTTACATAACTACTGGTGTTAATTGAAAGGCAGTGTGTTTGGCATTCATGGTCAGCTAGTAGGTTAAGTTGGTGTGTTGGTGTAGTTGAAGGACTAAGGAGATGAGGTTCGTTGTATGTTGATAGTATTGTTTGGGGTGTGGGGGCGAGGAGCATAGGTGGTGAAAAAAGATAAAGGGGGGAGGGGGGGGCAAAGGTGGGTGTTGTATGTCCTGAAGGATCCCTGAACGCGCAAAGAAGACAGTGTTGGGGTGAATAAAAGGGATTGGTAGAAATTCATTTGTTTTTATGTTGGAATAGACAAAAAGGATGTGGCAAAAAAGGCAACTCAAAACCAAAAAACCCCTCCCCCATCGACGTGGGGGATCAAAGGGGGGAGGGGGTCTGTAGTGCATGCATTATAGACCATAATGGTAGGCGGATTACATTGAGGGGCTTTGTAGGCAGGTACTGTTTTAGCAAAACATATCTGATCTTCTCTTGGCCTCTCTCTTCACAAGGAGCTCTTCTCGGTCCATGAGGGGAGGGGGGAGGAGGGGGTGTCTAATTGTAAAGTAAAGAGAACGTTGACGTTGAACTGAAGAACCTGCTGAAAAAATGAAAACTGAAATCGCCTTAAAAAATAAAAAACGGCGCTTAATAAAAAAAAAAACAATTTTCCCTTAAAAAAAAAACGTTATATTAATGGATTCCCGTTCGCCTTTAGAAGCAAAGTTAATAATGTCGGGGAGATGACGGGGGGGTAGGGGGGAGGAGTTAGGGTTTAAAGGAAACAAAAGCCCCCGTGATAGTGTGGTGCCATAACACGTATGTGAGTTTTGAAGGTGCTCGTTAAACCTGGCAGCCCTTCAATCGACAGCTAGCTTACGGACACCGTTTTCCCATGGAGGGGGATGAAAGATGGAAGTCTGTTTTTTATGTTCTTTGTCTGTCCGTTAGAAGTTGGGGTAGGTTTAGTTTGAGTGGATTTTGTCCGGAGGACGTGGAGTTGGACCTGGAGAGTTTTGGTTGTTGTGAGTGGGCGAATGTTGATGCAGAGGAAGTGGAAGTTTTGGTAAGCTGTTAAAGTGAAGTTTATTGTAAGCTGTGAGGTAAAGGGCTCGGAAGCTTTGGAAGGGGATGAAGTGGTAAGGAAGTGGGGGAGGGGGAGGTCGGTAGCATAGTGGGGTGTTGGTGGGAGGTGTTAGAATAGTGTAGAGAGGTAAGTGGAGGAGGAGAGCTGGTGGGAAGTAGGAAGTGTGTTGGGTGGTAGAGAGGAAGGAATGAGAGGTTGCAGGATGAGGCTTGAAGAGAAGCAGGAAGAGGGAAAATTAAAGAGGGAAAGATTGTTTTAGCAGACCAGATAGTTAAGGAACGTGGAGTAGTCATGATTGGTAAGCTTGTGAGATTAACAACGCAGAGTGGGGCAGCATGGCAAGTTGGACAGTTAGTTTTTGTAGTCCTAGTGTGGTGAGAAGAAAAGTTTTGTAGTCTGTGTGTTGGTGTTTGATGTGTGGAGAGTAGAAAGAAGGTAGTACCAAGTGCGTGGGGAGGCCCTGGCATTGGGGGTAGGGAGGGAGGTGTGGAAGGGGAGGGAGGTAATGAAGGGAGGAGGAGCAGGGAAAGGGGTTGGGGAGGGAGGGAGGGTAGGTTTTGCTCTGATGGAGGAGAGAATGTGCTTGGGTAGAAAGGCAGGATTTGCACTGCAAGTTGAGAACCGCCGCAGTTAAGAAACATTTAAGAGGGAGGTTGCAAGTAATCCAGAAGTTGGCCAGTTGCTGAACATCTGGAGCAGACTTGTTGTAGATGTGCTGTGTTTTTGTCGTGGCCGAATTTGTAGCATTTCAGACTTGTGTGATTGGGTGGAAGTTCGGAGTGAAGAGAGCGTTTGGAGGAATGCAAACTGGTCATGTGAAAAAGAATCCTTGACTGAAGAAGTGTAGAGGCGTCAGCAGGATAGAACACGTATTTTTGAGAAGGTAGAGTTTTCTGGTGCTGTAAATTATCGTCAACATAGACTTTGTTCTTAGTACGATATCTTTTATTAAGTCGATCTTTGTCTGTGTCAAGCTGTAGGAGAGAGTATCTACGTGTTTAGCAATGCTGTGCTTTTGGCACGGTGCCCAGGAGTCCAAATAATGGTGAAGCCTGCGTTGAGAAGTTTTGTCTGGTATCGTCGCTTGAGGTGTACGCTTCGTAGGAATGTTTGCAAGAAGGAGTTTGAAACCTGAGTTGAGTTTGAAGACTTTAAGTTGAAAGGTGCAACCAGTGATTCTGATATAATAAATTTTCCGGACAGATAGTGGCATCAGGATTATAGAGAATTTGAGGTTTAGCGAGAAGGAATTGGATTTAGTAGAAGCAGAGGCAGTGTTGGGAGGTGGGGGAGAGTGGAAGGGGGGTGGGAGGTGGAAGCACGAAGGCAACGTCTAAATTACGAAAAGATTAATTGGATGGTGACAATACGGCCAAAAAAGTGAGAGTACTACTATGCAAGTAGTGTAAAAGAACACGTACTTGCCTGGCGCAGGACATGAGGAGGTGAACTGTAGCTTAGAATGGGCCCTGTAACCTGAGTGGTGGCGAACCTTGGCTGTATGGCGTGGCAGTCACGGCTAGAGAATTCAGGCAGCAAGAGGCTTCCTGCCCCTTGCGGTCGCAACCACCGACGCACCAATCCTGAGGCGGGAGAGGAAAGACGAAGGTCCAGCAAGCACTTTACTCAACACGGGATAATTTCGAGAGAGGCGAGAATCGTCGATGTGTTAGGTAAGCACACGTCACCAACTACACCACTCGAGCTAAGGTCGCAGATCCTTCATTAAAGGAACGAATGCTAGTCCTTTATTTTCTTCTGTAAGTCAGGTGCCTTTTGAAGAACTGTCACAGGTGATGATAAGTATTAGGTGAATGTGCTTATAAACGAAGAACTGTTTACTGAAGGCTCAGAGGAATTCTTGCCTTAGTTCACAATCGGTCGTTCCAATTCTTCAAGATGGATAGTCAATTTCAGAGGTTCTTTGTCTTGGACAGGAAGAAGAGCACATTCGAAATGTCGAAGAAAGAGCTAAATGCTATGGAAGATTAGAAATATGCCTTGCAAAGATATGTACTAATTAAATACTCTCAAGAAGTTATATAGCAGAAAACAATTGCACTTCTGTTAACGTTTTCCAAAATCTTCTACTTTGGCAGAAAGTCTTCGAGATGTGGCAAAACACAATTCACAATAATTATGGATACTTGATGATACTTCATCATTCCTCGATTGAAATACAAAACAATGATCAAAAGGTATCAAATCAATGATGTCAGTTTTGGTTTGAAAGACTGAGACATTATGCAAGCATATGGGAATCTTATCAGGAAACGTCGCACACACAGTGGCTTCTTCAGTCCAATACAAAGAGGAAGGCCGTAAGGAGAGGAGGAGAATGAGGATAATCAGTCCCTCAACCTGGAGTCGATGTTTTTTTCAGTCCATCGGCAATCTTGTAGAATGTACAGCATAGGCCTAGACGTGGCTTATATACTGTTAGTGAGGTGACTTGAAGCAGGCGGAGGCGGATCCATATGTGTACCATCCACTATCGAAGTATGGTACTTTGTCAAAGGTTGAACAAGCGTTTGAAGAAATCTTTGTAAAATAACCCATGATGCTGCAGAGTCTGATCAGTTGTGATTAATGGTTTGAACAACCGACAAGTTGAAGACTGAGACACTTATGGCAAGATTCCCATATGCGCCATAGTGGTCTCAGTCTTCAACTTGTCGTTTTTCAACCATTCATCACAACTGTCAGACACTGCAGCATCATGGGATCTTCTAACAAAGAATTCTTCAACGCTTGTTCAACCTTTGGACAAAGACCTACTTCGACTATGGATGGTAACCACTATGATCCCGCCTCCCGCCTGCTTCAAGTCACCTCACTACAGTATATAACCACGTCCTACGGCCCTAGAGCTGTACATTCTACAAGATTGATGGACTGGAACACTCGACTCCAGGTTGAGGACTGATACCTCATTCTCCTCCTCTCCTTACGCCTTCCTCTTTGTATTGGACTGAAGAAGCCACTGTGTGGCGAAACGTTTCCTGAATAAAGATTCCCATATGCTGCATAAGTGTCTCAGTCTTCAACTTGTCGGTTTTTTCAAACCATTCATCACAAATGTCAGTTTGTATTCATTAATATTGATAACCGACACAAAGCTTTTAGTGACAAGATTTTCTCAATAAAGAGTCTCATTAATGACGTCTTTGAATTTTCCAAGTATTTTGCCAATAAATCTAACATTATTAGTAGAGCATTGTAGCAGGCCTAGTGGCCCACGAGAGGAAGACCTAGTCACTTTTCTGTCTAATGCCATTGACTCTACTTAGTCAGTTACAGCTCATATCCACTAAAACAAGGAGCACAGAATCTGACCTACAATCGCAAGCTATTCAGGTCTAACTCACACTCTTGTATTTATCTAACAAATTTTCAAAACTACACAGAGTTTTAGCTTCAATGATGATACAGCACTAAGATCATTTAAAAGAGATCTGTAAAAAAAAAAGAAAAAATATACTATAGCAAAACCACAAAAGAGAAACATGAGAACTTGAGGTGAACACTGCAGTAGGCCGTTGGCCCATACTAAGAACATAAGAAAGGAAGAACAGTGCAGGAGGCCTGTTGGCCTATACTAGCAGGTCCTTTACAATTCATCCCAATAAGAAAACATTTTCCCAACCCAATTTTCATGCTACATAAGAAATAAGCTCTGAATGTCATATGTAAGTCACACTGAGCTAAATACAAAGGGCACGTCTGAGCTAAGTACAGGTCGCATCTGTGCAAATACAGGTCCATCAATCTAAATAAATCAAATCAATCTTGAATATGCACGACTTTCACAATCTATTTCACTAACAAATATTTGCCAAATATTATTTTCAATGCTTCTCAAAAAAAGCTTGGGGAATTCTATTTACTCGTTTTTTTAATAAACGATCAAATCCAATGCCTCTCCCTAATGTATTTATCCAACCTAAATTTAAACTACCCAAGGTTTAGCGTCAACAATTCTACTATGTAACCTTTTTTTTCCATAAATTTTCCCCATTACAAACCTAGCTACACATTTTATGTATGTTTGTAAGAATACAGACAATATGCAAATAAAAGAACACATTTTTCAACTAAAGTTACATTTCATAAAGTGTGACATTAGTTGCACTTTTGTCCTTGTGTTTTTCATAAACATAAAAAGGAGAACACTGCAGCCGGCCTGTTGGCCCATACTAGGCAGGTCCCTTTACAATTCATTCCCACTAACAAACATTTGACCAACCCAATTTTCAATGCTACCCAAGAAATAAGCTCTGATGTTCAAGTCCCACCAAATCCAACCCCTCCCACTCATGTAATTTATCCAACCTAAATTTGAAACTACCCAAAGTCCTAGCCTCAATAACCCCAAATAGGTAGTCTGTTCCACTCATCTACTACCCTATTTCCAAACCAATACTTTCCTATGTCCTTTCTAAATCTAAACTTATCTAATTTTTAAAACCATTACTGCGGGTTCTCCCCTTGGAGAGATATCCTCAGCCTTTTTAATATCCCTTTATTAATAAAATAGGAACATAAGAAAGGAGGAACACTGCATCAGGCTTGTTGGCCCATACTAGGCAGGTCTTTTACAATTCATCCCACCCAACAAACATTTGACCAACCCAATACCTATCTTCCACTTATACACTTCGATCAGGTCTCCCCTCATTCTTCGCTAACAAATGAATGTAACTTAAGAGTCTTCAATTTTCTTCATAAGGAAGATTTCTAATGCTATGTATTAATTTAGTCATCCTACGCTGAATGTCTTCTAACGAATTTTTGTCCATTCTGTAATATAGAGACCAGAATTTAGGCTGCATAATCTAGGTGAGGGCCTTAACTAATGATGTATAAAGCTGCAGCATACCCTGGACTTCTGTTGCTTACACTTCTTGATATAAATCCCAGTAATCTATTTAAAATCCCAAATAATCGATAGTATTAACAAACTATAGTATATAACAAACTATAGTATTAACAAACTATAGTATTAACAAACTATAGTATTAACAACTATAGTATTAACAAACTATAGTATTAACCAACGCAAATTACCCTATTAACAACTAAAAGTACCCAATTACCCCAACCAAACTACCCTATTACCAGAGACCTTTCTTTCGATATCAGCACATGTTCAGAAAATTGGGAAGCAAATGCCAAGATCAATTCATTTTTACCCAAGCAATGATCTTTATAACTATTGTTTCACCTGAGATGCAATATTCCAATTTAAATACAACCTGTCTTACTCAACAAATTTATCCAACCAAAATTTGTATGCTGCCCAAAGGTATTCCCCTCAAACACTAGAGTGCAAAAAAATGACTCTAATGGCACAATTCAATATCCAAAACGAATACCTGACTACGTTGGTTCTGGGTTAGGTCCTTGGGAGAACATGGACCTGTCTCACATGAACCAGTATCCCTGCAGCAAGTGTTCCTTCCTTTTTATGTTCACAAGTATATTCTATTCTGTCCGCTCAGATTAGAGTGTAAGATCCTAGAATCTAAACCTATCTCCAACAGGATATTCATAAAATAAGTGAATCATCCTATGATTTTCCAACTTTAAATTTATCCTGACTATTGAACTGAACTTCTCCAAATCTCAAATCAAGGTGATGGTCTGATTACATCGTCTTCATATCTCTACTGTTCAACCTGCCCTACTTTCTGTATTCGAACTGAAAGAAGCCTACTGTGAAGGCGATACTTTTTCGGAATAAAAGTTTGCCTAACTGTTTGCCTGTGAGTCTTACCTACCAACCTTCTCAGTATTGTATACCAGAACACTGCAACACAATGGCATCTTAGGTACAGAAAACACCTCATGTATTTGAGTGGCTCTTTGCAAATGAGTGGATAGAGTTATCAGACCTTATGTTTTTAGGGAGCATTGAAACTTGCTTTGGTCAAATGCTTTGTTTAGTGGGATGGATTGTAAAGACCTCCGAGTTATGACCCACAGGCCTGTCTGCAGTGATCCTCCTTTTCTTAATTTCTTATGTTATCTTATGGAAATAAGGGTAGTAGATGAGTGGAACAGTCCTACCTAGTTGGGTATTGGAGGCTAGGACTTTGGGGTAGTTTCAAATTTAGGTTGGGTAAAAACATGAGTGGGATGGGGTTTGGATTTGAGTGGGACTTGCAACACTCAAGCTTATCTTGGGTAGCATTGAAAATTGGGTAAGGTCAAATGTTTGTTAGTGGGGATGAATTGTAAAAGGACCTCGGATCTTAGTGGGACCTCCACGCGTACCTCCAAGGTCATCGTCCAAAGGTTTGGGGCAAGCGTTTGACGTCTTTGTTTACCAGATTCATGATGTTTGCAGTGTCTGACAGATGTGATGGAATGGTTTTGAAAAACCCGACCAAGTGAAGAATTGGATACATCTTATGCAACACATGGGAATCTTTATTGAAGAAACGTTTTGGCCACACAGTGGCTTCATCAGTCCATACAAGTAGAAATGGGGGGTAAGGGAGAGTAGAATATGTAAAGGACCCTAGCCTAGTATGGGCCCAACAGGCCAGCTGCGTTTCCTCCTTTTCTTATGTTCTTATGTTCTTAAAGAACGAATGCTAGTCTTATTTTCTTCTGTAAGTCAGGTGCCTTTTGAAGTTAACTGTCAGGTGATGATAAGTATTAGGTGGGGGAATGTTTGCATTATTAGGACGAAGAAACTTTTACTGAAGGCCTCATAGAATTTCTTGCTTGTTTCAATGTCGTTCCAAGTTCTTCAAGATGGATAGTCAATTTTCAGATGGTTCGTTGTCTTGGACGAGAAGAAGAGCATCATTCGAATGTCGAAGAAACAAAAAAAGCTAACATGCTATGGAAGATTATGAATAAATTTGCCTTGCAAGATATGTACTAATTAGAAATACTCTCAAGAAAGTTATTTTGCCAGAAACAATAGCACTTCCTGTTAACGTTTTTCCAAAATCTTCTACTTTGGCAGAAAGTCTTCGAGATGTGGCACAACAACAATTCACAATATTTATGATTCTGATTGATACTTCATCATTCCGATATGAAAATACAGAAACAATGATCAAATGTATCAAAGCATGATTGTCAGTATTGTTGAAGACTGAGACACTTATGCAGCATATGGGAATCTTATTCAGGAAACGTTTCGGCCACAACAGTGGCTTCTTCAGTCCAATACAAAGAGGAAGGCGTAAGGAAGAGGAAGGAGAATGAGTTAACAGTCCACTCAACCTGGAGTCGATTGTGTTCAGTCCATCAATCCTTGTAGAATGTACAGCATAGGGCCGTAGACGTGGCTTAAATAACTGTAGGTGGTGACCTTGAAGCAGGCGGAGGCGGGGATCCATAGTGGTACCATCCACTAGTCGAAGTAGGGTCTTTGTCACAAAGGTTGAACAAGCCGTTGAAGAAATTCTTTGTAAGAAGATCCCATGATGCTGCAGTGTCTGACAGTTGTGATGAATGGTTTGAAAAACCGACAAGTTGAAGACTGAGACACTTATGCAAGATTCCCATATGCTGCATAAGTTGTCTCAGTCTTCAACTTGCTCGGTTTTTTTTCAACCATTCATCACAACTGGTCAGACCAACTGCAGCATCATTGGATCTTCTTACAAAGAATTCTTCAACGCTGTTCAACCCTTTGGACAAAGAACCTACTTCGACTAAGTGGATGGTACCACTATGATCCCGCCTCCGCTGCTTCAAGTCCAACTCACTACAGTATATAAGCACGTCTACGGCCCATGCTGTACCTTCTACAAGCTTTGGAAGACTGAACACATCGACTCCAGGTTGAGGGACTGATTACCTCATTCTCCTCCTCTCCTTACGCACTTCCGGGGTCTTTGTATTGGACTGAAGAAGCACTGTGTGGCGAAACGTTTTCCTGAATAAAGAATCCCATATGCTGCATAAGTGTCTCAGTCTTCAACTTGTCGGTTTTACAAACCATTCATCACAATGTCAGTTTGTATTCATAGTATGATAACCGACCACAAAGCTTTTAGTGACAAGGATTTTCTCAATAAAGAGTCTCATTAAATGACGTCCTTTGAATTTTCCAAGTATTTTGCCAATAAACGAACATTAGAAGTAGACATTGTACAGCCTATGGCCCACGAGAGGAAGACCTATCACTTTCAGTCTACTGCATTGACTTCTACTTAGTCAGTTACAGCCCATATCCACTAAAACAAGGAAGCACAGAATCTAGACCACAATCGCAAGGCTATTCAGTCTAACTCACACTCTTGTATTTAACTAACAAATTTTCAAAACTACACAGAGTTTTTAGCTTCAATGATGATACAGCACTAAGATCATTTAAAAGAGATCTGTACAAAAAAGAGAAAAAATATACTATAGCAAAACCACAAAAGAGAAACATGAGAACTTGAGGTGGAACACTGCAGTAGGCCTGTTGGCCCATACTAAGAACATAAGAAAGGAAGAACAGTGCAGGAGGCCTGTTGGCCTATACTAGCAGGTCCTTTACAATTCATCCCAATAAGAAAACATTTGCCCAACCCAATTTCAATGCTACATAAGAAATAACTCTGATGTGCATATGTAGTCATCACTGAGCTAAATACAGGTCACGTCTGAGCTAAGTACAGGTCGCATCTGTGCTAAATACAGGTCCATCAATCTAGAATAGAATCAAATCAATCTTGAATATGCACGACTTTCACAATCTATTTCACTAACAAATTATTTGCCAAATATTATTTTCAATGCTTCTCAAAAAAAGCTTGGTAATTCTATTTACTCGTGTTTAATAAACGATCAAATCCAATGCCTCTCCCTAATGTATTTATCCAACCTAAATTTTAAACTACCCAAGTTTTAGCGTCAACAATTCTACTATGTAGACCTTTTTTTTCCATAAATTTCCCTATTACAAACCTAGCTACAGCATTTTATGTATGTTTGTAAGAATACAGACAATATGCAAAGTAAAAGAACACATTTGCAACTAAAGTTACATTTCATAAAGTGTGACATTAGTTGCACTTTTGTCCTTGTTTTTTCATAAGAACATAAGAAAGGAGGAACACTGCAGCAGGCCTGTTGGCCCATACTAGGCAGGTCCTTTACAATTCATCCCACTAACAAACATTTGACCAACCCAATTTTCAATGCTACCCAAGAAATAAGCTCTGATGTTCAAGTCCCACTCAAATCCAACCCCTCCCACTCATGTATTTATCCAACCTAAAATTTGAAACTACCCAAAGTCCTAGCCTCAATAACCCAACTAGGTAGTCTGTTCCACTCATCTACTACCCTATTTCCAAACCAATACTTTCCTATGTCCTTTCTAAATCTAAACTTATCTAATTTAAATCCATTACTGCGGGTTCTCTCTTGGAGAGATATCCTCAAGACCTTGTTAATATCCCCTTTATTAATACATAGGAACATAAGAAAGGAGGAACACTGCAGCAGGCTTGTTGGCCCATACTAGGCAGGTCTTTTACAATTCATCCCACTAACAAACATTTGACCAACCCAATACCTATCTTCCACTTATACACTTCGATCAGGTCTCCCCTCATTCTTCGTCTAACAAATGAATGTAACTTAAGAGTCTTCAATATTTCTTCATAAGGAAGATTTCTAATGCTATGTATTAATTTAGTCATCCTACGCTGAATGTCTTCTAACGAATTTATGTCCATTCTGTAATATAGAGACCAGAATTGAGCTGCATAATCTAGGTGAGGCCTTACTAATGATGTATAAAGCTGCAGCATGACCTCTGGACTTCTGTTGCTTACACTTCTTGATATAAATCCCAGTAATCTATTTAAATCCCATTAATCTATAGTATTAACAAACTATAGTATTAACAAACTAAGTATTAACAAACTATAGTATTAACAAACTATAGTATTAACAAACTATAGTATTAACAAACTATGATTAACAAACTATAGTTCTATAGTATTAACAAACAAATTACACCTATTACCAAACTAAAAGTACCCAATACCCAACCAAACTACCCTATTCCGAGACCTTTCTTTCGAAATGTTCAGAAAATTGGAAGCAAATGCCAAGATCATTTCATTTTAACCCAAGCAAGATCTTTGATAACGTTTCACCTGAGATCATCCAATTTAAATACAACCTGTCTTACTCCACAAATTTTATCCAACCAAAATTTGATCTGCCCAATGTTTTTCCCATCAAAACTAGAGTGCAAAAAAAATTTCCTAATGCACAATTCAATTTACAAACGAATACCTGACTACGTTGGGTTCTTGGGTTTAGGTTCCTTGGAGACATGGACCTTCTCACATGAAATAGAGCCTGCTGCAGTGTTTCCTTCTTTTTATGTTCACAAGTATTTTCATTCTGTCGCTTCAGATTAGAGTGTAGATCCTAGTATCATAACTATCTCCACAGGATATTCATAAAATAAGTGAATCAACTATGTATTTCAACTTTAAATTTTATTCCTGACTATGGAACTGAACTTCTCCAATCTCAAATCAAGGTGATGGACTGATTACATCGTCTTCATATCTCTACTGTTCCTGCCTACTTTCTGTATTCGACTGAAGAAGCTACTGTGAAGGCGATACGTTTCGGAATAAAGTTGCCTAACTGTTGCCTGTGAGTCTTACCTACCAACCTCTCAGTATTGTATACCAGACACTGCAACACAATGGCATCTTAGTACAGAAAACACCTCTTGTATTGAGTGGCTCTTGCAAATGAGTGGATAGAGTTATCAGACCTATTTTTTTAGGGAGCATTGAAAATTGGATTTGGCAAATGCTTTGTTAGTGGGATGGATGTAAAGGACCTGCGATATGACCCAACAGGCCTGCTGCAGTGATCCTCCTTTCTTATGTTCTTATGTTCTTATGGAAATAGGGTAGTAGATGAGTGGAACAGTTTACCTAGTTGGGTTATTGAGGCTAGGACTTTGGGTAGTTTTCAAATTTAGGTTGGGTAAAATACATGAGTGGGATGGGTTGGATTTGAGTGGGACTTGCACATCAGAGCTTATTTCTTGGGTAGCATTGAAAATTGGGTAGGTCAAATGTTTGTTAGTGGGATGAATTGTAAAGGACCTGCCTAGTATGGGCCAACAGGCCTGCTGCAGTGTTCCTCCTTTTATGTTCTTATGTTCTTAGTTCATAAGGAACGAATGCTAGTCTTTATTTTCTTCTGTTAAGTCAGGTGCCTTTTGAAGTAACTGTCAGGTGATGATAAGTATTAGGTGAATGTGCTTATAAACGAAGAACTGTTACTGAAGGCTCATAGGATTTTTTTGCCTTTGTTCAATCGGTCGTCCCAATTCTCAAGAAGGATAGTCAATTTCAGAGTTCGTTGCTTGGGCGAAGTAAGAGCATCATTCGAATGTCGAAGAAAAAGCTAAAGCTATGGAAGATTAAGAAATTTGCCTTGCAAATTGTTTCTAATAGAAATACTCTCAAGAAAGTTATATTTGCAGAAACATTGCACTTCTGTTAACGTTCCAAAAAACCTCTTTGGGAAAAAACTTC